>OZ020284.1:12410074-12534380 GCA_963971205.1 Aethes cnicana
TGTTACACATAGCTTGTACATACATACCTCAAGGCATGTCTCACCAAAATCTGCTAGTCTCATTTTTCACTAGGGCTGAACAATTAATTAATGAATTCCCCGACGACATATTTGTAATTTTAGGTGACTTCAACGTTTCCAAAGCCGTCTGGATCCTTGACCCAGATACTAATGACATAAACATATACACAAATGAAGACATTCTAAGTTCGATTACTGCGGACTTTATGAACGTATCCTTGCTCTCACAATGTAATTACTCCTTTAATGTAAATAAAAAAACTTTTAGACTTGGTTTTTTGTAACGTACCCTGTACTGTTACGTCATGCGACATGCCCTTGACCACTGAGGATCCTCACCACAAGGCCCTCAACATAGATTTGTCACTCTTTTTACCAACAGCACTTACTAACAACAATACGACTAAAAAAATGTTTTTAAAGCTGACTATGATGCTATACGCCTGGTCTCTCATCGGTAAATTGGTCGCAAGCTTTCTCTTCCATGACCCATGTTGAAGACATGGTCGCCTACTTTTACAATACCGTTGACAGCCTTATAGAAAAATATGTCCCTTCCAGATCGATTTCAAAGAATAATAGATCCCTACCTTGGTTCACAAAATCCTTGATAAAACTTGAAAGACAAAAGGAAAAATATCATAAGAAATGGAAAACTTATGGTAATCAAGGAGACTACTTAAATTTTTCACGTCTGAGAAGGACATTTAAAAAGTTGGAACGGGACTGTTACAACAATTATATAACCATGAGTGAGGAAAAAATTTGCAGTAATCCCAAATATTTTTGGACATTTGTCAAAAGTAAAAAAACCAGTGCTGACATCCCAGACAAACTTTTTTATAAAAATACTGTTTTGGCGGATGGTTACAACATATGCAATGCCTTCAACGATTATTTTCACTCTGTATTTGTTCCGACATCGCCTTCCACACAATCTTTTTCTTCTCTCCAACCATCGCCCCCAACTCACATTAACCCAATAGTGGATACAACAATCAAAATAGACCAAGATATTGTTTTAAATGTAATGAAGCGAATCAATATTTATAAGGGAGCTGGCTCTGATGGTATCCATCCTCTCTTTGTTTCAAGCTGTGCAAAGGAGTTAGCTGAACCGATTACATACATATTCCTCTTCTCTCTCAAAACAGGTCACTTTCCCAAACTCTGGAAGAAATCATTAATCACACCCATACCAAAAAATACCAAATTAAGAAATCAGATAGATCAATATAGGCCAATCGCCAAGTTGTGCATTTTCGGCAAACTATTCGAAAAAATTGTCACAGCACAATTATCATACGCTCTGCGACAACATATTAGCTTAAATCAGCACGGTTTCTTGAAGCGTCGTAGCGTCGATACTAATATGCTCGTTTTTACAGATGACCTTCTTAAGGCGATGAATGAGAACCGTCAAGTGGACGTCGTGTACACCGATTTCTCAAAGGCCTTTGATAAAATTAACCACGATTTACTTTTGAGCAAGCTATTGAGAATCGGTGTACATGGCAGCTTACTGCGGTGGATTGAATCTTACATAAAAAATCGAAGTCAAGCTGTCTGCCTCAAGGGATATTGCTCCCATTACATGGATGTACCATCTGGCATTCCCCAAGGATCCCATTTGGGGCCGTTACTATTTACACTCTATATAAATGACATTGAAGATAAACTTTGTTACACAAATCAATTATTTTATGCAGATGACACCAAAATCTTTAATGTGGTCACCTCAGTTGAGGACTGTCACAAATTGCAAAACGACCTTTTAGCGCTCTCATCTTATTGCTTAGATAACCAATTATTTTTAAACATTGATAAATGTTATATTATCTCATACACTCGGAAATCCAAACCAATAAATTTTAACTATAGACTTTGTGACAGCACTCTTAGACGGGTATCCGAAATCCGAGACCTCGGTATCATTATGGATGACAAGATGACCTATAACAAACACATTGACCATATTGTTCAAAAATCTTTTCGTAATCTGGGTTTCATAAATCGAATAAGTAAACCTTTCAAATCCATAAAAACGTTAAAACTTTTATACTTTTCCTTTGTAAGATCATCGCTAGACTACATTAGTGTTGTCTGGAGTCCGTACTTTCAGTGTCATAAAAATAGACTAGAAAAAGTTCAAAAGAAATTTCTAAAAATGTTGAATTTCAGACAATACAGTTACTCACTAAAGTACCAAGAATCCCTTGAACGATATAACATCTTGTCCCTTGATGACAGGCGCAAACTATCTGATATGGTTTTTCTGTTTAAACTCCTTAACAACGTAATTGATTCTCCGACACTTGTTTCAAAATTAAATTTTATAGGTCGTAAAAGATTGCCCGTACGCTCCTCACGAACCAATAATCTGTTCCTCCCGTGTAACCGAAAAAAAGTATATACTCGAAATTGCTTCTTTTCTCGTGCCCCAGACTTATACAACAAATGTTTCACCCATATAGATCCGTTCCACCTGTCTTTGGCGAATTTCAAAAATAAAATTACACAATGTATGATTAATATGTCTGATAACCGAATATCCTAAGTTATCTCTTTCTATTGACCTGGTTGACGGTGGATATGGAGCATGATTTCTTTTGTTCACTCCTCTCTTATAAAGTCAAGATATATAAAAGAAAAGATACATATATATACATATACACCTATAATTCTTACGTCACCTCCATACTCACCTATACAACCAGGCAAACTAACCTGTGTAACCTGTGTAACTAGCCTGTATAATTATACAGTTTTCTTTTCTTTTTTTTTTTCTTTTATAAACACTCAAAATTTTGAATTTGTCAAGTTTGCCACCAGTAATTGTAACGTTTTAAGTAACCTAATATACTGTTTTTTTTTTTTTTTTCCTTATATAAGTAAAAACATAAAAAAATATACATTTATATATAATCTCAAAATTAAATTAAATTTCTCGCAACGCCTATGTAAGCTCACATATTTTTTGTATTGCTCTTTAGTGAACTATTTCACATCTGATTCGGCACTGTCTTGTCTTTTAAGTAGTATAAGTAAGAAATATTGTCACACTTATGTAATGACTGTTTGTTGCCAAAATAAAATAAATAAAATAAAAATTTTTTTTTAATTCATCCCCTTGAGCAGTTAAATGGGGTCTGAAAACCATGGACAAAAGCAGTCCTTGTAACATTCAAAACGTCAAAGTTTGTCCGCTTGGATGGACAGATTAAATTCTTTGGCGCATTAACTAATAAACGTGTTTTGATGAAATAAGTCTATATTTAAAATCAGTCTCAACGTCTACTTGTTTCTGTTCATTCTGGAATCCCCTATGATATCGCGGCGCTCGTGTCGTGATTTAGCAACTGTACAATCTACAATAGATCTTAGCAACTGTAAATTCCACAAAAGATTTTACAGTTGCGAGAAAGACAATCAACAACGTTGGTCATAATCTAAGCACGTCTTTCTTTACGTCGAAGTGTCCCAATCCTATCCGGCAGATAGGAGACGGGCAAGGAGCCGCCATTTCGTTACAAACACTGATACATCTCCGGGGAGTGCTACTATCTGCAACCTCTGGCTGTACGTCGATGGAACATCCTGTAGATGCGCGAGAAGCGCGGATATATCTAAAAAGAAGTCGAGCGAGTCGAGAAGAGCCCGTCTTAGTCTCGACCATATTATAAGTAAGGATTCACAATCAGCCGGAGAAAACTGGCCCATCTAAACGGGTGCCCGAACAACGTTAGGTTTACTTTTGTATAAAATATTTATCTTGACACATATTATAAAGAGGAAGAGCATATTGGAACGTATTTTCTAATGTCAGTTTGCTCCATATATTTTGACATATTCTGTTAGGCACTGTTCGTCCATGTGTTTTATAGGTCAATGATTACAATACGTAAAAATAGACATACGTATTGTTAAATAGCGGAACGCACACGAGTTATGTATGATCATTACAAAAACATTATGTTTGTCATGTTTAATCTCAATTCCTTAAAATCAAAGTACTTTTTTCGAACTTTATTTACACATGTGAAATGAAGGTGAGCGAAAGGTTATCCTTCATGTTTAAACATCACAAACTTACATTAAATACATAAGATTTGAAGAGAGAATGAATAGGAATTACGACCATCAATTAGGTAGTCCATTTTCCGATAAATTTCAAATATAAACCATGTTAACGAATCTACACGTTCACAGATCAACAAACATGATAATGGTGGGCATGTCCGACCTTTTAAGAGATAGTGTTATCACAGCATTCGAAGAAAAGGAAAAGTTATTTTATTTTCTAACAAACTATTGGGGATAAAATATAGGACGGCCCGGAAAAGCACTTCATTTGTGTGTGTATTTATTTTAGTAACACTTTTGAATGTACGATTATTCAGGGAGACCTCAACATAGATCACCGGGATAAACTAACTTGACACCTTTAAAAAAATGGCAAATATAATAAATACATTGTGCCTGGCTGTGGCAATTTGAAGCGCTGGTAAATTCATTTAAAAATGACGTAAAAAAGTGCCCAGATGTGGCCTATTTGCTGAATAAATCTTTTTATTTTGTGTAGACGAATAGAAGGCCTTTGTTCAGCATTGGTACCTATACAACCAGCTAATAAACAGGTATCTAAATAAAATACGAACTTTGTGCCTACGTTATAAATTAATTTGAACGTGACATTCAAAAACAACATAATGAATGCCAGTATATTCATTCCAATTTTTATTAATCCTGAAAATACCTGTCATGAATAAAAGAAAACAAATATACCCGGAATCAGCCGAATACTTCGTGTGGGCGAATTGAATTTTGTCAATACGTATACACTTTTATTACAGAGTAGGCGTTTGTGACGAACAGGGGTAGAAATAGGTTGTGAAATGTGAAGTATAGATTAATTTAACGTAAAAACAAGTAACACGTGATCAGCGTAAAACAGCTCTATTGTTATAACTCTGATGATCTCGTCCTACAACACGATAAGTCATAAGATAAGGTACGAAAAGACGCTGAAAGTTTTATTAAACACTTCCTCCGCTGCGAGCCCATTCCCACGCATAATTACGTGATTCCATTAGTTTACGTTATGTGTATAAAACCAATCGGTACCTATATTCAATTTTGAATTTACCACTGAGCTTTTTGGTGAAGGAAAACATAGCGAGTAATTCAAGGATGTGTGTGAAGAATTGAAGACCCTAATCCGCACTGGGCCTTCGTGGGAACTTATAGCCCAAACCCTCTCGTGGTGAGAGGAGGCCTGTGCCCCGCAATGGGACTTAAATAGGCTATTGTGGTGGTGGTGGTATAAAACCGAGTTTAATTGAAGACAGAACAGCTATACTCGTATACTCGTATATTAACATCTAGTAACTCGCACAGGCCCCGGGGGGCGATATTTCTAACCGTACTGGGGCTCTTTCCTACCCCGACCTCTAGTTCCATATATCGTCTACATACTAGATAAACATCGTTGTGCGAATAAAAACGTTAACAAGCTCGAGATAAGGATGCTTATGTAATACAGTGGGGGAGAAAAAGTTCGTAAAGACACTTTGAGTGAAAACTGAGGTAAATAAATATGCAAGTGTTTCAGTTACAAGTTTCACAGAAATGTTGAAATTGGTTTGTTCTGTTAATAAATACCTGATACTGAGCTTCCTTCACATTGATTTGTAGAAGAATTAAACCTTCTTACTTTATGTAGGTGTCTAATTTTCTTATTTTATTATTGGATACTTACCATATTATAGTCTTAAAGAAAAATGCCCCAACGATATTACGTCAAAACCAAATCATATTAGAAGCCCTGAAGTTTAGTTATAAAAGCTCAAAGATCTAAAAATAGGAACCAGCTACTACAATCCAATTTAATTTATATTTGAACGATATATAATAACGGCTTCCCCTAACGCTTAAGCCGGCTTCAGACGGCGCCAGTCCTTCAATTTAGTGGATGTTTAGTACTGGCCACTAAGTTGCCTAAAGCGTAGCTTCGGTCCAGATGTAAGTAGTTCTAAAACTACTCATAAGCTTCTTAGCTTTATATCGTTGGGAAAATGGAGTAAAGTTTGGCAGTTCCAGTCAAAATTTATACTGTTTCCTTTGTAGGTGAAATTGACGTAATTAGTTTAAGGTACGAGATGTTCTAGTAGCGTTTATATTCTACATTTGAATTGAAATAACTACGTATGACCCTCTTCCTTCAATAGTTTAACTGAATGTACCTAGTTTTAATACAATCCAGGCATAAAACTACTGGTACATTTTATAGGATGACCGACAATTATCTTTAACTGAAATCATTTAAAGCAGTGATGATATTATAATAAATGACGTTACTACTGGAAAATATTATTATGTTACATTACACGCTGGATACTTGTATGATTATGTACCTACAATTAGTTTTATAAAATGAATATGTACGTACTTACATATACAACAAATTTGTGACCATTTTCAAACTACCACTTGTCAAACGTTCATCATTTCCTTCCTTCACTGGCACAGTGTGCGGCTGGTGTAAACGAGAACTCCTTAATGACAATCGATGCTTTTATTGTCAACGGAAGGGGAAAGGACCCACTTCCGAAATGTCAGGTTCGCGTGTGTCGAGCACCGTGTGTTTAGAAGACACCGCCTTTTATGTCAGCTATTTGACGTACGTATTAATACATATTTATTTATTTATTTAATGTAGGTTAGGCGCACGCGAACCGGGAGACGAGCTGTCGGTAGGCCTCCAACAAGATGGAGCGACGACCTCGTGAAGGTCGCGGGAAACCGGTGGAAGCAAGTAGCACAGGACCGGTCTGAGTGGCGAGCCTTGGGGGAGGCCTATGTCCAGCAGTGGACGTCTTTCGGCTGAAATGATGATGATGATGATGAGGATATATATAGAGTGAAACTTGCGCCTTATTATATACTAGTCCTTTGCCTGCGACTTCGTCCCGCGTAGACTTAGAATTTGCGTACCCGATGATACTATACATACCTATAGATGATTGTAATTATAGAAGTATTGAAAAAAACTGATTTGACTCGTAGAAAATCTGTTCCCGTAGAAATGTCGGATAAAAAGTCCTATGTTAGGTATTCACTAACTCCTTACCAAATTTCATCCAAATCGGTCCAGTCGTTGCGACGTAAGGGAAGAACAAACAAACAAACACACTTTCATATTTATAGTATTAGAAAGGAGTAAGAAAGTAAGGATTCCAATTTAAAAAATTTAACTCTTTCTGTCTGTTACGTATTCACACTGAAACCGCTGGACCGATTTGTTGAAATTTTGTATGGAGATAGTTCGAGTCCCGAGGAAGGACCAAGGCACAGAATATTTAATAGTACTACATTCAGAATGGCCACGGAATCATCCGCCAGAATCTATCCGTCGCGCAACTCGGAGATAGAGAGTGAATCATTGGCCCGCGTACGGTACATACACACACATTTACAAGTGTACAGACGTCCTCGCACGCAAGCATTGACACTTCATTCGAATTGTGTTCGAAATCAGCTTTTATAGGCCGTGTCCGCCGTGTGACATAGGCATAACAAACACATAGGTAGTGTACTCAGCGACAACGCAAGAGCTATAACAGAATTCCACACCGCCGAAGTTGCGACGGTAAGTTACCAACGGAACCAACTCTACGAAACTAAACCCCAACATACACATGCATCCCTCAGGCACCGGTCAACACTTGTGAGGTCCTGATTGATTTATATCCGGGCCCCGAACTTGGGTCCGGTTATATCAAATTATTTATAAGTGTCTCGATTGCCCGGCACTTGCCCTGTGTCCGAGTCGTCGGATAATATTAGGCCTTTCACATGTCGGAACTAACGAGGTGTGACGTGTAATACGTCACGTTTAAACGTTATGAAATTGGTAGTCTTACTAGACAAGTTTGACCTTCCCTTCTCTTACAGAGGGTCCCCGATTCAAATTCCGACAGACACCTCAAAATATACTTACTTCTACATGTGTGCAAAAATATAAGAAGGAAAATATCGCGAGGAACCATTTGCGAACAAATTCAAAGACGAAATTCCCGATCCGCGCTGCGTCCGCAAGGGAAGTAATTCACAATTAGTCGACCTACCTCTAACCTATAACCGAAAAAAAAGCCGTGGTAGTCTACTGGTTCGACCTACCGCCTCTAATGTAGAGGCTCGGGGATTCGAATCCGGCCCGCACCTCTGAGCTTACTTATGTAATTTAAAACTGAGCTTTTAAATGAAGGAAAACATCGTGAGGAAATCTGCACGCATTTGCGAAGTAATTAAAGGATGTGTGTGAAGTCCCCAATCCGCACTGGGCCCGCGTGGGGACTACAGCCCAAACCCTCTCATGATGATAGATGTGACGAGGCCTGTGGTGGTGAAGTAGCCGAAAAGAAGATGGTATTAATAGTTGTCACAGAAAAAAACCTTAAACACTCACCATTTCCAAGCTAACACGTCACTAAAGATCTCAACAGCATCATATAACCTGCCAAAAACATCCTAAATAAACTAAATACGTCTGGGCCCGACTTCATACCGGTTATTCGTACAATAATATCGGTACAGCGAGGGGAGACGGGTCAGACTTAGTTTACTCAGGGCGGACATTATCGATTGGGACCGCCGAGGTTTTTATACTTATCTCTCGAGGGTTTCTGTTGGGAGTCTTCGGGAGGTTTTGAGCATGTGAGGCATGAGGAATCTTATACCTAATTTAGTAAGTAAGTAAGTAACACTTTATTGTACAGAATAAAACACACAAATACAATTATCAATACGGAGAAGAGAGGCGAGCTTCCTACAAGGAATTTCTTCCAGCTAACGTTTGAGTAGTGGAGAGGAAACATGTTCACGAGTAGACAAATAAGTATGTACAGAAAAATAAAGGAGAAACTAAATATACTTATTTATATTATATTATAATACATAGACATAATTTAATTAATAGAAACGATTTTTATATTTTGAGAACAAAGGTAAAATTATCATCGATATACACACATATTCTCCGCGCTAACTCGCATGTGACATAATTAAGGATTTTTTTTTATCTTAAGACTTTCTCAACAATATTGTGTAATACAATAAATGAAGTTTTAGAAAAAAATGGAAAATAGTCATTTAAGAAAAAAATGAAGACCACAACAGCCTATTTTACATCCCACTGGGCTATCTCATCGCGAGAGGATTCGGCCTATAGTCCCTACGCGAGCCCAGTGAGGATCGGAGACTTAACACACATCCTTAAATTTCTTCGCAGATGCGTGCAGGTTTCCTCACTCTGATTTCATTCACCGAAAATCTCAGATGTAAATTCAAATTTAATTTTGCACATGACTAAAGACCAGATTGGAACCCCGGACCCTCTGCATGAGAGGTGGTAGGTCAAACCACCAAGCTGCCACAGCGCTACTAAGGTCACAGCTCGCCTTTTCCAAGCTTAAAATAAACAACTATGCCTATAGCTACATGAGACTATTCATACTAATAATTATAAATGCGAAAGTAACTCTGTCTGTCTTTTTGTACCTCTTTACAAATTTTTGGTACGGAGATAGTACGAGTTCCGGGGAAGGACATAGGCTACTTTTTATCGCGGAAAAACGCATGGTTCCCGCGGGAATGCGGTAACCGAATTCCACGCGGGTGAAGTCGCGGGCAGAAGCTAGTGAGACCATAAACGTCTGTTTATATCCGCATTAACTGGAAACAATGGCTGAGAACTAGGCCAGTGCCGGAGTCGAAGCGCAATTAGCCAATTGGCAGGCAGGATGCGCCTGATCTCCGGACCACCTACGCCGCCGACGCAGCTCTTTCTTTGTCCCTTGATACTTGTGATCATTCATCATCTAATAAATATATAATCATCATCACATTAACTGATAGATGTCCGTTGCTGGATATAAGCCCCAAGGCTCGCCATCTACCGACTTCCCGCGACCTTCACCAGGTTGTCGCTCCATCTTGTTGAAGGCCTACCGACAGCTCGTCTTTCGGTAGGTACCCGGACGCCATTCGAGAACTTTCTGATCCCATCAGTCATGCGAGCAATGTGTCCCGCCCACTGCCCACTTAAGGCTTGCAATTCTTCAAGCTATGTCGGTGACCCTACTTCTACTGCGTATATCAGCATTTCTGTTTCTATCACGCCGAGAAACCCCGAGCATAGCTCTCACCATTGCAATAAATATGTCTTGTGTGAAGTGATGAAACTTAAACTGAGATTGTTTCAGGCAAAAAAATCGGAACTGCTATTCCTTGCGGAGTGGCTTAGACGAGGTCTTCCAATGTGCATTATACTGGGCATCTTTGGCATTGCGTCACATTATGTCGACTTGTCGATTAGTCTGTGAAGATCTACACTTGCACAACTAAAACATGAGATAACGACAAAACACAAAATCGTATACAAAAGTATATCCTGGAGCATTTATATCGCGCATAGACGATTTATTTCTCACATTGTAATTCAATCATACGGGTGCTTAATCTACGGATCAAGAAGTCGTCACAGCAATTGGAATCAAATGACTACGTTACAGGGCGATTGGTACGACGTCCCCTCTCAAAGGGTAATTAATGGTGGATGGTGGGGTATATGGGACATATCTTAAAAATCGTTTGGATACGTCATGTGAGAAGGAATTAAATGTAAAGTAAATACTCCTAGTATCACAATATAGTTGGATCTAATAGGCAATATAAAAAGAGTAATATGGAAATGGAAGAATGAAACGCTCGTAAAATTACAGACCACAGAGGATAACAGGTAAAATAACAACTGGCCTAAATTAATTTTTGATCACAAAGCGTTGTTAGATACAATGCAAGCGAGGCGAGCATGTCTGACGTATTTTTGGCTAATATCAGTCGGTTAGCTTCTGCCTGCGACTTCACTCCTCATGGACATCGGTTATCGCGCAGGAAAGATTTTTCCGGGATAAAAATTAACCTATCTTTTCCCGGGAATCCAATTACCTCCATGCCAAATTTCAAGTAAATCCGTCCAGCGGTTTAAGCGTGAAGAGGTAGCAGACAGACCGACAGAGTTACTTTCGCATTTATAACATCATTCGATGAATTGTCATCATAGGAGATAGCCAAAGCTTTCCAATTGTGAAAAAAGGTATATGAATTTCCATGGTAAGGTACTCAAAAATGTAAACCTAATATTAATATTGAGTTCTCGTGGTTCAACACCGACGAAGCACGTAGTAAATGAAAACGTTCGCTTATTTGCCGTGTCCGCGTATCGGACAGAGGGAAGTGCCCCCACTTAATCTGATTAGTGAATACGGGCCTACGGTCACGACCTCTCGCTCAAACCCGTACGAGCGAGAGAGACGGCAAATCAAATTAAGGGAGTTTAAGGAGCCGAAGGTCAATAAAGATGCAGTTATAAGGTTACTTGGTGGAAATGGGAGTGTTCTGAGTGATTCGAGGGTTATACTGGTAGTTGGTAATTGTTAGGATGGTCAACCAAAAGATGGTGAAACCGTAAAAGGATTCGATGTCGAAAGCAATGCATTTCTTCAAATGCATGCTTAAAAAAATCGAGGTTTCCATCATTTGAATCCGGTTGAACTACACATTTGTTAACGAATAGGGACTGCGCACAAATTATTCGAAAATTCTCCTTTACTAGGAGTTATTTTTCATTCGCACCCCTTACTACCCTCGGCAGGAGCCTTCTGTGCTGTCATGTAACTTAATTTGCCACTGATTAACGACGGCAGCCATTTGTCAGGGATGTTATGTCATTCTATAGGTACATTACTCTCTCCCTTGTAGCGTATGTTGCTCTGTATTTTTGCCAAGTAAACGTCATTTGACTTTGTGTACCACCAACACTAAGGTAAAGATGGCAAAACATCATATTAGTCGAAAGACGTACCTACATTGCCACAGATCTTTTCCAAAGATCATGACGGTTGGCACTTCATCGAAAATATGTGACATGACTTCTTCAGTGTAAAAAAACCTTCTTATAGATATTATTGCAGAACTGTTCTCATAACATTTAACAATATTTCACATAACTGTGTGCCTTTTGCCTTTGGAAGCGGGATTAGAAACTCACCTTATAAAGTAGATTGTCAGGCGTGACGAAAATTCTGACAAAGGGATTATTAATATGTTTATTTTACTAATATTTCCATCCCAAGTTATACCAATAACGATCTTTAATACATATTAATGATGGTGATGTTTTATACAAAAAGTGACCGTATTTTTTTATTTTAAAAGTCATCAACAGTATCATTATTATCATCATAACAATCAATAATCATCATCAACTTTTTCTGATGTTAAAAAAAAGCGACTAGGTATCTAAGTATGTACAAGTTTCGAGATCCTCTTTCATATAATTCGTCGACGGAAGCCCGAAAAGGTAGATCTCTCAAAGTGCAAAAACTCCAACCTGGCTGGCGTGATAAGACTCAACTATAGGTAAACCTGTAGTCTTCTTTGTGTCTGGAGGACTTTATTAAAGCTATATAAAGGTACACGAAGGACACACGCCAAGGCCCTAGTTCTTTGTTCTTAAACTACAAACAACTCATTCCGACAGCGGTCATACATCAAATCGTTCTGATACCGTCAACGGCTGTCCGTGAAAGCACGTACGTATAAACCTTTACCAATAAAATGTATACTCGAAACTAGACCAACACTTCGCGTCCATTACCGGGTGTCTAAGAGCGAAAACAGAAGGGGACATACTAAAGCGGTGTTGGATTTGGTATGTAGGATTCGGCCGTGAGGAGTTGAGGTAGTGTAAGTGATGGATAGAGTGCCGGGCGTAGGCGGCGCATGCACTCAACAAATAGTGGAGCGTTCGGGCGAATTGTTGACAAATGCAGGCCTCGCCGCGTACCAAGATGAATGAAGCCGGCCTGCCCTGGCTTGACAGCTCAAACGCCTGTAGATATTGAATTAGCTTTGTTGGGCGACACGATTGGTCCTGTTTGGAAAGAAAATTGTTTACTTGCTTTACTTTTGTAAATGTAACTTGAGTTGTGTTACATTTAACTTAAGTGCTAGATGAAGATGATTATTTTTTCTATAAATTTAATCTGAAATGTTTATACTATAGATATGTCAAGGGACTTACTGCAGCAGTCTCAGTCAAAACTCGCGTTGAAAATAAAAAATCGAGTCTGTTATTTGCTGTATAAGAAAAACATAGATGCAACAATTAATATGAATTGAAAATCTTAGCGCATAGTTTAATCATATCCACTACGTCTTTCATCGACAATCATACGAAAGAATTTTGCTTATAAAATGACACTTGTATATTTAGCTACATTGATTAAAGTCACACATTCATTAAAGTGGACACTTTACTTCGACAAGAAAAACTCAATCTAGATGACGTACCTATCATACGACATCTGCGAAAAAGTCTTGAAATTGAACTCATTTTTTAAGAACCTAGAATATCTACACTTCAACATATTAAACTAAGAATACCTACATTCGAAAGTAGGATGAAATGAACGATGGAAAGTGTAGCCTGTCAACGTAGGCGTCGTTGCCCAACCCAACCTCCCGGACAATGGGAGTGATGGGACCCATGACTGTAATGAATGCGCCTACGCGATCATTATCTCATCTGATGACGAAAACCCGATATTGCGTGCTTGATGATCAGTTGACTGGTGCCATAATGAGATTTTTAGTTGTCCCAATGTCTGACACGCCTTTACGTCTTATGATGACGCTTACAATCAATGTGTCAGTATAGTTTGACGTCAACGCCAGCGAAATGTTTTAGCACCATTTTGAAGAACTATGTGGAGTCACGGATGCCTACAGTAATTGTCCGTCTTTTATATTTATGCAATTGTGTTGCAAACATTGCACTGCAGTGTGTGTAATGTGATCTTTATGTCATGCATGTCAGTCAGGCGTCAGAAGTGAAGAAAACTCTTCGGTACAACTAAATGAAGTTGGTGATCGCATAATGCGTTTTTATAACGTATCTAAGAAATTGCAAACAGCCCCAAAACTTTTCAAATTTATGAAAGCATAAAACTCGGACGACCTCAACTGAGGAAACAAAATTTCATTCCAACCGTTCGCGGTGAATTTACGGACTTTACTGAAAATTACCTGTAAGGAAACGCCACTGGCTCCTGTCACATATAAATTTGTCACAACGATTACCCAAAAATGCGGGAGATCGTAACTTATGTGAAACTTGAGCCTACCGTAAATAACGCTCGCGAATTCAGCACGTCTGACCCCCATCAAGTCATATTACATAAGGCTTATGGCTCAAAATCGTTTGTATTCGTTTACAAATTGGAGTGGACGTAGTTCCGGCGGTGTAATGCGATAGGAATTAATTACGCATGCGAAATGGGACGTTTGAAGGGAGATTAGTTGAAGATCGTTCATTTTGTGGAATGGCCGCTTAGTCTTCGCATTTTGTAACGACTTGGAACTTTAAAACGTGTCGCGCATTTTTATTTTATAAGGGAGGTTAAAGTGGAATATGGAGGGATGTTCTTCATAGCAAATGGTAGGACAACAAGAACAAAATTACATTTGGCAATCAACAGTCTTACAATTTTAAATGAAATCCTATGTCACATTCATAAAAGCTTGTCTTCAGTGTCATTTATTTAAAGCAGCGTGTATGTAAACTTTGATGTCACAATTCAGATTCAGCTCTTGTTGAGTTGAGTACCTGCACCAACCGCACCCACCCCGTCCGCTACCTTCACCAGATCATCGCTCCATTTTAATAGTGCCTGCCAGTACGCGAACGTCATTTAAAAACACGTCTGGCCCAATCGGCATCAGTTCTGCAAGCGATTTCCACTGCCACTGACAGTTACTCAAACTAGTATTGATGTTATAAATCTGTGAAACAATTTTACATGTAGGTACCATGTTTAAAAGAGCAAAACGCATTTTATCAAACTAGCTTTTGCTTTGCCAGCTGTGCCAGCGGTTAGCACGTCATACTGGCGAAGGGTCGACGTGTCGTGTCACGTGACCTTGTGTCAGTCATGGGAATGTAATGTTACATGGGTGTAAAGTGATCCGTGGACCGAATATAATGAGAATTAAGTTACTTTCAACTTGATATTTATCTTTTTGACGTACAAAGTAAGTCAAAGATTAATTTCATTTATTATCACAGCGCATGTAAGTACAATAGTTAGCTGGAAAGGTCTACAAAGTCAAAGGTGCAACGGAGAAGACCTACACTCAGCATTGGGTGGATCAAAAAATGCAATAAGTATCCCAAACTGCTAAGCAAATGTCTTTACTATTTGTCGCAGCTCTCCTCTTTTATCTACGTCAAATACGTCCATCACGTACCAAAATCTAATAGTATATTTTGATGCAAGTGCGAAAAGTTTGTCATTTTGTCACGAGTCCCTAGTTATGTTGGCGCGAGCGAAAGCGAGCGTTAACACTAGGACGAGTTAACATAAAAAAACTTTTGGCACGTTAAACAGGTATCGAAATGTTACTTTTTAAGCACCTGTATTAAAAAGAGTTTTTTATGGTATTGGCTAGCAAATCAGCACACAGGCCCTCTGATGGTAAGTGATCACTGTGGCCCCATGGACGGACATGAGGAATCATGAGATTGCGAATGCGTTGCCAACCCTCGAGGAGAAAGATTATGCCAGAACAAAGGCTCTCTTACCCCCTCTATTTGCAACGTCTCATAGAAAGAACACCTAAAACTAGCAAGAACGATGTACCCAACCATTATTCGAGTCCTAAATACACGTCGCAGTTTACAGATATTGGTACCATGATTTATCGCCGCCGGCTTACACAAGTTTAATATCGGGGAACCAGTTGGTACTCGTACGGCCAGGCTGTGCCTCCTTTGATAATTCTGATACTTTTGTAGACTAAGGTCGTGTACATTGAAAAGAAAACTTTGAAAGTTGAAATTTACCTACCTACTACAGCCTATTGGCGTCCCACTGCTAAGCACAGGCCTCCTCTCATCATGAGATAGTTTGGGCTATAATATTGTCCCCACGCGGACCCAGTGCGGATTGGGTACGTATAGTATGGGTTTCACACACATCTTTGAATTTAAATTTACCATGAGCTTTTCGGTGAAGGAAAACATCGTGAGGAAAGTTGAAACCTGGTTGTAGATAAATAGAAAGAGCATAGTTTATCAATGAAGAAGAATCAACGCTTCTTGATTTGTTTTAACATCGCCAGTAACGATATACTGTTGTTTTTCAAAAAGAGTTTTTGAATTCCTAATATACTCGTACTAAAGTAACGTAGTTTTTTATATATCACTATATTCTGTCAGTGACTTCACCCGCGTGGAATTCGGTTATTACGTACCCGTGGGAACTATGCGTTTTTCCGGGATAAAAAATAGTCTATGTCCTTTCCTGGGACTCCAACTATCTCGATACAAAATTTCATCTAAATCCGTCCATCATTTGAAGCGTCAAGAGGTAGATAAATAACAGATAGACAAACAGACAGAGTTACTTTCGCATATATAATATTAATGGTTAAACTATAATTAAACTAAACCCGTCATTTTAAAACTAGACCATGATCAAGCAGAATCTACTCCCGGATTTCTCAATACGATCAAGATCCATTATCCGACCGTACAAGCAATAGTCGTAAATTATTTTCTCAAATGCGGCCCAGTTCTGGGGGTACAATAGCAGCCGTGTGACCTGGACGCCCCGGAGGTTAGGTCTCACCTTAGACCTTTGGCTAGGGTCTGAATACCACGCGGTGTTACATTGTGTTCGTGGTCCGGTTTCGCAACACTTGAAAGGGATTGGTGTTGTCAGGAATTTAAGATGACCTATAGAGCCTAATGAATAATTAAACACAATTGGTATTTATTATTGACGTACCTACAACACCTTTCGCAGAATTAAAATTTCATTGATACCAATATTGTACACTGACCTATAATAAGTAATAACATATGGACGAACAGTGTCTAACAGAATATGTCAAAACATATGGAGCAAACTGACATTAGAAAATACGTTCCAATGTGCTAATTACGCCTCTTTATAACGAAGGCCAATCGGGTGCCCGAGCTGTTCGGGCACCCACTTTGACGGGGCCACTTTGCTCCGGCTGATTGTGAATCCTTACTTATAATAGATCAATGATATTGTAAAGAGCAGATCATGTCCCAAAGCAGTAAATGTAACATAAGGAATAACGGGAATATCCTAAATATGAAGAAATAAGTAGGTATATCCCAATATCACTAGGCTGGCAATCCCGCTATACCCTGCCATATAAATACTTAGGTAAGTACCTACATTATTTACTTCGTCTCACATGGTCTCACTAACAATCCACAAGCGATATTAG
The DNA here is from genome assembly GCA_963971205.1 of Aethes cnicana. Taxonomy (NCBI): domain Eukaryota; kingdom Metazoa; phylum Arthropoda; class Insecta; order Lepidoptera; family Tortricidae; genus Aethes; species Aethes cnicana. The sequence goes on from OZ020284.1 coordinate 12,427,481, forward strand.
CAGTTAGCCAGTGACCATACCCTAATTATGATGACCCTCAATACCAACTGCGGGTATGTCAACAATGCATTGCTGGCATGCTGGAATGTCGCGCGCCTATCTGCGTGAAACTGCGTCTAATTATGAACTGATTGGCGGCAGCTGCGGTCAGGCGGTAATGATGGTGTCATATTAGGTAATAAATACAGATTAGACGTCTTGGGATTTAATAGAACATTTCGTATATGTATAATTCCCGAGAGATTCTTTACCGTAAGCATCAACCGAAGTAACTCTTCATTAATGATTTTCGGAAACGAACTTAGTAACTAAACAACAGATAGTCTTTCAAGTAATCCGCAATGAACTGAAACCACTCAGTTATGTACTTAACAAAAAAACAAAAAACGGGTAAGAATTTATAGTTATACAAACCGAAACGTAGAAAGCTACTATTATTCGAAATTACTATCAAGTTCTCAATAACTTGGAGGATACGAATTATAATAATTGCTTCAAATCAATTTGGATTTCGAATAATCGCGGCCACATCGAAGCTTTCAATTAATTCCACTACAATGGAGTAGTATTGTTTGACTTCGAGCAATTAAATGTCTTAGAAGTTTCATACAGAAACTAAAGACGTTAGCCATGACTGTAGGACTCTTCGTTACAAGTTAAGGCATTCACTGCCACTTCTGTTTTACGAACTTTCGCCAGATGCCACATCTGTCATTAAGGGAACATTGCAACGCACATGTGCGTTCAAGGCACTGCGGGAAAATCAGAAAAACGCACATATGCGTCGGTGGCAGTGAATGCGTTAAAACGCTTGGGGATCAATAGAACAAGTGGAAAAGTTGAAAACTAAAACCTGACTACGAATAAAACCCACCATGTTGATTTTTTGTACTAAATATATCCCATGTCACTTGGACAATAAGGTGGAACGCAGAAATTTAAGTACATACGTTTATAGAGTTCTAAAATCATATTCCTTCTTCTGGGTTTGTAGTGGGGTAAAATTTAAGTGTAGATACTTGCGTGGTTCTTAATATAAAGTTTTAAACTAATGGTTTAGGTTAGGTCGGGTACGACCCGTGGATATATCGGGATTAAAACTATCTTAAGATAATTCCAGGATCTTAAACTATATCTCCATACGTGGTCCTGCCGTTTGGACGCGAAGGAAGGACAAACACACTTTAACATTTATAATCGTAGTATGGAGTATGGATTTCACATATGCCTAAGCTTATCATCTTAATAAACAACATAAGTTTACTTCGATGTCATAACTTTTGACTCATAAGTTACCTCCAAGCGTGTAACCCTCTGCGTCTAGTCTGTTCGTCCGGGGCCTACCTAAAGCGTCACTTGGAACTTCGGCCCACTAATTATAAAGCGAGGCGAGGTATGAATAATTTATGGTTTGACCCGAATGAGCTTGACTAGTAACTTCGAATTTGGAACTTTTCCAAGGAAACGATATTAGCTTGAAATATGGCGAGCTGTGTCAAGCTTTTTCATGTTTAGCCAAGTTTCAGGCGTTAATGTAACTACGGTTGTTTTAATTTAGCAGAGTTTTGAAATTAACTCTTGCAATAAAAAGTACTACTGCTACATGTAACATATTTGTCTTTATTTGTCAAAGCATCTTAAAAATGTGAGAGTTGCTATGTAACAAGCCATAAGTCTAAGCTTACTAGGGCAGTTTCTTAGGTAATTTTGTCATTGAATTTTTTATCGTAATATACATAATTATATTTTCTCACTCATAGAATATTAAAAAAAAACACGAACGAGAATATCAAAATCAACAAAAAATAGCATCTAAAACACCATCAGAAATTCATCCTTTATAATGTACCTCTTGAACTAATAATCACGCATTGAATAAATACCACAAAACAAATAGATACTAATTATAATCGAAGAGTTTATTGCTTCCGTTCTATTTGAAGCCTAAAATAATAATAGTGCTGAATCAAAACACGAATACGACAAACCCAATAACGTTACAGTTATTACTGTTGTTCTAGAGGTCGTCGACTAAACTGATTACAGATTAAACATGGAAATGACAAACGACCTGGAGAGCCCGGGTGTGAATAATTCAGGCGGTCCACTTTGATTTGGGCATCGATTCGGTGACCTATAATCGAAGGTGACGCGACTGCCAACGAGTGACCGCTGTGAATCGGATAGAATGTCAATAAATGTCAAGTGATTTAGGAAATTTCGAGAAAAAACGACAGACAGGGTTTCGTTGAAAGATGAAAAGCAACTTGATAAAGAAACAGCGTAAATTGAGATTTACTTGCAACTAACAAAAATCAGGACACGCGTCCAACCAGAACCCTAACCAAAAATACTAATTCAGACTATTCAAAGGGTTTATTGACAGCTCACAACTAAATTGAAAAAAAAACTAAAAGTAATACAGTTGTGGGTGAATTCGCGGATGTTTTTTGTTTAAAGAGGCAGCAGTCAGCGCCAGTCATTGAAGAGGTCCGCAGCACCAGAACACCAATTAACCAGTGACCCAGTTCCTATCCGGCCGTAGAGCGGGCGAGATACCAATATTATTATGAAGGCATAAATGCCTGTATGTTTACTCTTCACGTTTAATTCGTTGGACCGATTTAGAAAAAAAATTGTATCGAGATTCCTCGTCCCAGGAAATGGACAAAGGTATATTTTTTTATCTCTTAAAACCCATACCTTTGTTCTCGCGGGAACTCTAAACCAAATTCCACGCGGACAATGTAGCCGGTAGAAGTTAGCATTTTATATATTCTAGCTTAAAATATTAGCATGGACTAGCCGTTCCCCGGTATAACTCACGTCGATCCCATTTTTCTCGATCCCGCAGGAATTTCAGGAAATCTTCTCTTATTGCTATCACACTCGCATATCTACAAGTCAAGCTTTCTACGAACAGTAGTTTTGTTCATATGTTGACCAATGATATAAGCTACCCCCTTGCCTATACCAAATTTTAATGCAAACCGACCAGTAGTTTTTGAGTTAAATCCGAAATTATTGGGGTCCGGTCTGTTCATGCTTGCAAGGACGTTTAAAAATAATCATTAGCTTTAAATATATTACTAAGTCAAACATTTTAAGCGAGAGACCTCATCATGTTCTTATTGACATGTATTAATGAACTCTTTTATACATGATGTATTTCATTATTTATTGACATTTTGAGACTGTCGACATCTATGGAATTTATATTTATTTGACAATGGAGGCCATCTCCATAATTTTTTTTTTTTTTTTTCTGGACCCTTGGAGACTATACATCTCTAAGATCTTAGATTTAAGTTTAAGTTAGGGACCATACATCCCTTCAATGTAATTGTAGTACGTACCGATATGTATATTTTATACATGTAATGTAAATGTTATAACTATGTGTAAATTTTGAAAAAAGGCCTTCTGCTTGAGTTTGTTGCGGCGCTTCTTCTCAAGCAATGGGTCTAGGAAGCGCTAGTAAATTCTTTTCTGACGTGTAAAAGTGCCCCTATGTGGCCAATTTGCTGAATAAATGATTGAATTTTGAATTTTGATATTTGAATTGATTTTTTTTCTAAAGTCGTTTTTTTTTGTGTTCAGTATCGTTTATACAGACAGTCCCTTCGACTTGATAGTTTCTTTTAATTTTCAAATTACAGACGCGACTTCTTCTACAGACATTAAAGATTTCACTAAGCTAATAATGTTGTTTGAAGCAAATTTCCCAAATTCTCTGAATTACCTGTATGCAATGCATGGAGCATTTCGAACTGTGGACATTATATCTAACGGAATTCCACGAGGACGAAGTCGCTGGCCGAAGCTATATCATCATCTTCATCATCATTTCAGCCGAGAGACGTCGACTGCTGGACATAGGCCTCCTCCAGAAGCTATATAGTAACCAATAAATCATTAGGTCAGCCCACATTAGCAGGTCAAATTTTGTTATACTGACATGACAGTAAAATAGTGAAGGGTGTAAATGAAACACCTAGTTCGACTTTCACTGCAAATTGGAACTCTGTCTAGGTTACCTATAATACACACAACAATGTATAGGATCCTTGTGTCACTTTATATAGCTTATATTTTCCATACAGAGACCCGAATTCATTGCTGTTGAGTGTGATCTCTGACACAGCGAAGCTGCTATGGAGAATGCGACCAACTTAAAACCTTTAAGAGGTTTTTAGTCACATTTTACAGTATGCCACCGGGAAAAGTATTATTTCACTTTAAAACCAGAGAGTGCACTTAAACAATAATTATTTTTAATTCGTAGTAAGTCTAGTGGCCCGCCAATGCCGCTCGTTTAGTTCGCGAGTTGAACTGCACATTCAAATGGCTGTTACTTAGAGCCCGGGCCCGGGGCACTTCATCCAGTTATTATACTTACTCGTATTTATTCGTTTAAACAAGCGAGCTTCAGTTTGATTAAATGGACGTTTTTATATGCAAATAGAATAAATACTATAGGCAAAGCTACTACTACTATGTACATTTCACAAAACAATTAGCTTCTGCCCGCGTGGAATTCAGTTAATGTGTTTTTCCGAGATAAATGTAGCCTATGTCTTTCCCAGGACTACCTCCATGCCAAATCAGTCCAGCTGTTTTAGCGTGAAGAGGTAACAGACAGACAAACAGAGTTACTATCTATAATATTAGTATGAATATCTTTGGTCTCGGTTTGAAAGGGGCGATGGATCTTTAATGTTCTGCATCGATTGAGGAATCAAAATTTTTCACTACATGTTCTCTATTCCATTGCATTGATTTATTAAATCCAGCACCAAAATAACCTAATTACTTACCTATGACATAGGCGCAAGATTCTTTCCATAATCACTAGAGGGTATTTAACCCCAGCACAATGTGAATTTTTGAATTCACGCAAGTCTTTAATTACTTTGCAAATGAGAGCAGGATGCCCCGTGATGTTATCTTTTACCGAAAAGCTCAGTGGCAAATTGAAATCAAATTCCACATGCGTACGAGTTACTATTCGAACCACCTCCGTCCGAGGCGGTAGATCAAACTACTAGGTTACCACGGTTTCCGGCGCGGAGTAAATCAGTACAGTCAGGCTTAATAAATAATTCGAACACAAGCTCTGTCATGCTCCTAAATAAGGGAATAGAAAGTGCGTAGGAGTGGCGACGCGCACCTTTTGTTTTTCGACGAGAAATCACCATGACTCTTCATTAAGGTAAGAATAGTTAAATAAAAATAAGTGTTCACCGAGGTAGAGAATATGTGATCATCCATTCAACCATTGGAAGGGAAGTTTTATTTGTTTTATCGTAATTTATGTATAATCTATTATAATAACAAAGGCCTCATCGACAACGAATAATGACATTTGATTTTCGTCGAGCATCATCATTTTCTTACCTGGTGTTAATTTATGAGTTATTATTGTTCGGATCACATTCGGGACTGATGGCCGATGGCGCCGGAAAGTTCTCGAGTGGCGTCGGCGAACCGGGAAACGAACTATCGGTAGGCCTCCAACAAGATGGAGCGACGACCTCGTGAAAGTCGCGGGAAACCGGTGGAAGCAAGTAGCACAGGAGTCTGAATGGCGAGCCTTGGGGGAGGCCTATGTTCAGCAGTGGACATCGTTCGGCTGAAATGATGATGATGGGGATTGTTCGGATGGAAGGATGTTTGTTAGTTACGCTTTTTAGCTCTACTGAACGGATTTTGATCGAGACACGGATACCACTCATCGGCTAATTTTTATAATGGCAGTGGGCGGGTCAGCCTCTCGTGATGAGAGGAGGCCTGTGCCCAGCAATGGGACGGGCGGGCGGGTGACTTCGACAAAAACCAGCACCTCTAAAACCCATTAAGGCTATAACTCCATCAACTTAACCACCGAATACACAACTTAAACCAAATGAATCGGAACAGATAAGATCCCGCATTATCCCTCCCACACACACACACCACGCCACAATCCAACATTCCAACAGTCAAAACACAAGTGTAGTTACAATAGGCGTTATGTGCGTCAGCTCAGCGGCACCCCATTAAGACGTTACATTAAGTATTGTGCCAAACTGAATGTTCCCCATTTCCCGTACGTCGAGCAACAATCTAAGCACCGGGCCCTGAATAAATCAGGCCCTGCACCTCTGATCCCTTAAATAACTACGCTCTCGTGTGTGAAATATCGAGTGCGAGTGGGTGCCGCGATATCTGCGTCGGGCTGGTTGGGCCGCGAATGTTAAATGATACTTATAACTAAGTAATAAATGATAGTCATAACTTGAACTGGCTTAAGTAACGTGTTAAACACGAATCAATGTGAACTTACTTATATTATTCCTGAACTAGCTTCTGCCCGCGGCTTCGTCCACGTGGATTTCGTTAATAGCATTCCCGTAGGTAACAACTACCCAAGTAACACATTAGCGACATATAGAGCTTATTTTATAGCCTTAGGTGCTACAAGGGTGCTACAATAGCCACCATTAACTGTTACAGCGATACAAACGGCTTAATAGAGTTTACTACCACTAAAGAGCGTAAAAAGGGTCTATAAGAGAGTTATAATAAGCTTAAACTCGTATAACAGCGACTACAATCACTCTTGTGCAGGTTGCGCAGTTAGTGCTATCGCTTTTAGCATGATATAACTCTTTAAGTTCTATAAAGGATATAATTTCGTGCTTTTAACCCTAACAGTGCTATAGTGGTGTCTACTAACTCCTTCAGGTCTATAACAGCGCTAGAAGAGCGTCTGTTATCGCTATTATACAGCTGAAGCCTGCTGCCTTACAGGCTATAGTGATTATTACCACCCTAAGCTCTAAAGAAGAGCTTTAGTTGTAGAAGAGTGCTAGTGAACTCTTTTGGAGTTAAAAAGACTTATATAGCGCTTAAAGTGATATAAAACTCAATTATATCACTTTGGGTGCTACAAGAGAGATTTCTGGAACTGTTGTAGAGCCATGAGTGAGTTATAGCGCCTTTGTGCAGGTATAGGAGTTAAAAGCCACTCATTTGGCGGCCCATACAGGTCCGCCATTTCTATTGAAGTAATAAATAAATAAAATAATCTACATTACACACAAAACATTACAAATGACCTATAGAATTGTTAAATGTTTAAGTATATAGCATAGACACGGAATGCCGATGTTCTTTTATAAAGAAAATGAATCATTAAACTTATTTTTATCGGATATTTACATATTTGTAACAATGCTCTACACCAATACATTTGTTATGATTCTGCAAAAAGCCACTAAAATGAAAGCCCTTTCAGAATTTGATAATAATATGTATAGTATTTCACAGTAAACTTACCTGCGCAATTGATTTCCTGTGGAATCACAAGCTCACTCACGAAATGTAAAGTACCTTAATTTAACTTCACTTTCAGCCATTAAATTATCACAAGACACTTTACAAATGCAACAAAACTATAAGCTGTCAAACTAAAATATTCTCCGATATAACCTTATGTATATATCGCCACTTTAAGAGTTTAAGGCGTTCATTTTGGAGTATTGTATCGCTTTCAGAGCTAGTAATCGCTGTTGTAGCGCCGTTGTAGAGCTTTAAGTGTTAGTAGTAGCTATTGTAGCGCCACTCTAGCACTAAGAGCGATAGTACCGCAACTCTGCCACTTTAAGCTTTAATTATGGAGTATTGTATCGCTTTAAGAGTTAGTGACCGCTTTTGTAGCGCCATTGTAGCGCTTTAAGTGTTAGTGGTTGCTATTGTAGCGCCGTTGTAGCACTTTAAGAGTTAGTGACCGCTTTTGTAGCGCCATTGTAGCGCTTGATAGTGGCCACTAACACTGTTATAGCGCTATTATAGCACTTAAGGCGCTAAAAAGTTATGCCAAAATGGCGCTATATCGGTGCTATATCGGCTTATAGCGCCGATATACCACCTATTCTAGCGCTCTTCTAACACTGTTAGAGTTAGTGACCGCCATAATACCACCCTTATAGCACTCAAAATTAACTCTTAGTGTTACTTGGGTATGCATTTTTGCGGGATAAAAAGTAGCCTATATCAACGTATAGGCTACTAGTTTATAACACTGGTCAACACCAGTGTTTATAAACTACCCCCATACCAAATTTTGTTGCAATCAGACCGTCCGTCACATTGGAAAGTTACTATTCTTAATGACTACTTGGTTTTTTGAAAATATAATTTGACAATGTACAATTAATTTTCTTACTAGTTCATCATAAATTCATGAACATAAATCTTTACTAATAATAAGTCTGTAGAAGAAGTCGCGTCTGAAACTTAAAATTAAAAGAAACTATCAAGTCGAGGGGACTATGTATACAAACAATACTCAACACAAAATAACGATTTTTATAAAAATGTCTGTATGTATGTATATCCGGATTTAACTTGAAAACTAATGTAGGGATTGCGAGAAAATTTGGTATGGGGGTAGTTTCTAGAACACTGGCCAACATATAGGCTACTTTTTATCCCGGAAAAATGCATAGTTCCCGCGGGAATGCTGTTAACGAATTCCACGCGGACTATCTTCTGCTAGTCTTTAAATTCTGACACGAAAAGGATGAATTCTAATAAGAATTTTAAAACGTCGCTTAATTTTGCGACATCCTTATTAACTTTTGAATCTCGTTTGAATCCCAGGCTCCGCTGGGCTCACGCACGCGGCCGCTTTGGTATTCACACCACGCGCCGCGACAAGTGACACGTACGTCGCGCATCCTTCAGGGCCCGCTGCTTTGACGCACACCGTAATACAGGGCGTACTAAGAACTTTCGCAACGTCCTATATTACTTACTAACGTCAATTGAAACACTGCTTTGCTCTATGTGTTATAAGGTGTGATTTTGTATTGGAACTGTTGGTTGACATGAGAAGGTGAGAACGCGACGAAGAAATTAACTTCCACGATGAGCAATTTTCGTGAATAAATTGGTTCAATATGCTTAATGCTGGCACTCATTTGAGTACAAAAGATAATATTTTGCTAAATCAGAGCAGAAGCGTACCTAAATATTTCGTGAAAAGACTTTTTTTATGTACCTATAGGGAATTTGAAGTATCTTCGAAGAAAAAAATCAATGATTGGTCTTTGAATATTTACACATAATGATGTGTGGATTGTCTTGAAAAATCTCTGTGTATGTATGTACTGCAGCCTATTTCCGTCCCACTGCTGGGCACAGGCCTCCTCTCATTTTAGAGGGTTTGGGCTATAGTCCGGATTGAGGACTTCACACACATCTTTGAATTACTTCGCAGATGCGTGCAGATTTCCTCACGATGGTTTCCTGCACCAAAAAGCTCAGTGGTAAATTCAATTTGAATTTGCGATCCGGAAAATCCAAAATAATAAATTTTAGTACAGTCAGCTGCAGAAGTAGATAAGCTGTCCAGGTGTTCGAAATGACCTACACACGACTTTATTCTTAAGACGTTAAGGGCGTGTGTAGGTCATTTTGAACACATGGACAGCTTATCTACTTCTGCTGCTGACTGTACGTAGGTACGTATACGATCGACGCCAAAGAGATATATACTTTCAGTGTATCATTTCATTAATTAAGTAATTTTATCTTCACTGTATCATTTCTAGTGTAATGCCGTGTACAATTATTATCGTGTTGTTACCACTTAAGTATTTTTTGTAAACTATAACCTATGTTCAATGTTTGGTTCTCAACATGTTATTGTACCATAAAATAAAATAACATAAAATAAAATATACACTTTTCCACCCTATTCCGTTGTATTAAGGTCCAAAAGTGCAAATATCTATTGGCTACTCCACGCAAGCGAAGTCGCGAGCACAGCGGTATCCAAACATTTTTAACGATACTTAATAAAAGTTACATACCCTACTTCTACATACACGCTAACTTTTATCTCTTTAAATATTACATAACCTTCCAGGGGAGTTACTCGAACGGCGCTCGTTAGGGACAGTGGAGTTTAAAGTTTACCCGAAGAGGGAAGTTGGGACGCGTCTAACGCTCGAATTCGAGCACCTGTCGACTAGGGATGCTGCAGGTTAGAAAAAACAAAAAAAACATGTTTTTTCACTAGCTTGAAAAGGTTCGATTCGGTGCTCGATTTCTACGCGCAATATTTGTTTTTATCCTCTTGTGTGGTAAGTGTTTTTGAATATCTAACAGCCAATAAACAATAAGCTGAAGCTAACTTTTTTTTTAGTCTCAAAAATAGAACGTTCCGAAACACCGTCCAACATGACAGTTTTCTCGCTGGCAGTGAGGTGAAGAGTTTTTCACTCGGCGTTTGATTACCTATTTCGCGCCTCTAGCATTGGAGGGTCTAGACGTTCTATAATCCTAGCCCTCTCCTCTGGCCAATTCTGGTTCGATTGATGGATTCGGGTAAAAAACAACTTTGCATTGCAGCCATGCAAAAAAATATAGGGTTTATAGACCAGAAAGCACTTTACCTTGTATGCGAATATTAATTTAACTCCACATTGTAAGAGCATATTACATTTACAATCGCTATTTGAGTAGTCTGTTCAAAAGCTCGCTTCATTAAAACAATTTATAACAGAAGTCACGTGGGAAGCAAATAAGCAATTAAACGTTCAATGTAATTAATTCTTAGTCCCCATGGGAGATTCACAGATTCACTCCCACCCTCGTTACTTTGCGAAATTTCATTTCCATTCTAGGACGCCTTGGGATTTGTTATTAGTTTCATTAAGTTAGCTTTCTTGTTGTTAACGTGAGTAATGCTCCTACTATTATAAAAAAGAATAGGCACATTACTATCAAGGAAGGCGAAAGCATCACACATTGTTACGGAGTGTTGAACTTTAAATTACGGTAACAATTGCGATTACCGGAATCTGTAGTATTTTTTTCCTAAGAAAAACGAGAGTAGGTAAGGTCATCATCATCATCGTCATCCACCACCACAACAGCCTTTTAAGTCCACAGCTGGGCACAGGCCTCCTCATCATCACGAGAAGGTCGGGGCTATAGTCCCCACGGATGGGCCCTGTGCGGATTGGGGACTTCACGCACATCCTTGAATTGCTTCGCAGATGCGTGCGTTCCTCACGCGATGTTTTCCTTTATCGAAAATCTCAGTGGTAAATAAATTGAAATTGGAATTAGCACTTAAGTAAACTCAGAGGTGCGAGCCGGACTCGAACCCCCGATCCCCTCAATGATAGCGAGAGAAAGAGAGCTACCACACGGCATTTCATAATTTATGCCAAAATAAGTCTACCACCTACTGACCAATTGCACATAGGCCTCCCTCAAAGCGGTCCCACTGAAAGCGATCGTATGCCACTCGCATCCAACGTATTCCCGCAACCTTCATCAGATTGTCACTAAATCTGCTGTGCATTGGTTTTGTCATCATATTTATTTGTTTCTCTATTTTAATCTTATTCCCAGAATAACAGCAAACTGTACGAACAAAGTCTCTATTGCTCCATTCGAACGAGACAATACACTATTGCTTACCGCACTAGATTGTAAACCAACCTGAAGTTAAAGAAAGGAGAAAAATCCAGGATCGTACGTTTCGAAGTGAATAATCAGCTCCGCCAACCTCTACCGGCGTGATATATCTCTAGTGGTGGGAAACAATATCGAGACAGTATCGAGTGTCATTGAATATCGAGGAGCGTCGAAGTTTGAGAAGCTTTCAAGGTGATCAACTTGAATACCTTAACAGAACTAAGAAGACTTTTGGCTCTTGGATATTTATGGATACTTTTTGCGTGTTATTTATTTATTTAACTTTTTAAGGAAAACTTACAGCATTTTATAATACAGTACTAAACATACACTTAAGTAGAACATTTTTCCAACACAGTTTCCACACGTGACTTGAACATATTAAAGAAGGTGATATTAACAAAGTTAACTGTCGATCAACAATATTAAGTAATACGGATATTCCAAAATTTACCATAAAAAAAGAAAGAATGGTGAATGACAATAATCAATTTTAAAATCTGTAATACAAATACAATTACAGTACTTTCAATACGGCAGTCTTAAAGATACTAAAACTGTCATGAAAAATATCAGTGTGGTGTACATGCTATTATATCTATTACATGACCTAACAAGAAAACGATTATTCGAATACTTAGTCCTACAAGAAGTCATGGCGAAGGTGTTATGTAAAAGAGTTATATCTTTAAGATAAAACTGTAGAGTCGATGATGATGAATCAATAAGGAGTAGGTACCCTAAGCTAAGCTCAGGTAAAAATAGCTGAAATGTTTTTTTCCACATTTTTTCCCCTTCAACCAATCCCCTATCTTCCAAATTTAATCGAAATCGTTGAACCCTTATTCGTTAGAGCTACCTCGCCATGAAGAGAAACTGTAACTCAAGTATTTGAAACATTGACGAATTTATTTATTGTTCTATCTACGGCTTTAGAAGCATCAGAATAGGGATGACGATAGGGCGAAGAAATCGAAATTGTAATTAGTCCGTCAGTCAGGTAATAAAAAAAATATCAGACACCTATTTTTTGTTTAATCAAATTAACAAAGAATGACTAAGTTAAAACGCATTAAAGTTGGAGAGTGGGGGCTAACTACGTAACCGTTAGGTATAAATCGTACCTAACCTTGACGTCACACGACATTTCAACTCAATATATCTCCGTATAAGTTTGATTACGTGAAAAAAGAAAAAATACGTGTCCAATACTTTTCAATAATCTCCCTGATAGACTAAGGAAAAAAAGTTGTCGTCATCCCTATTTGACATTATACTTAAATCTCTTATATCATATGGAATTTTATAAAATTCATAGTTTAAAACGAGCTCTTCCACAGCGAAAAATGTAAATCTTGCATGCATATTTAGAGAGTGAAAAAATCTCAACTGCATCCACAGCTCTATCCAAATTTGCATCGTAAAGACACACGAGACCGAACTTCGTAGTCTAACAATGTAAAACTAAAAGTATGTAGACATGCCCCGGCGCGGACTCCAAAGTACTCCAAACGCGTCCATTTGCGTTACCCCCTGGTGAGAACACATAGGTGGTTTGTCCATTAACTTGGACGTCCACGTTTGGAGGTACGGACTACGAACCATTGGTGTCTATTCTCGTACGTTACGGTTAGTATTATTTAAGAGAACGCGAAACTTCGTATTGAATTTGTGGAGCTGTAAAGTTAGGTATGAGCATATGCATGAACGTCCGTTTTGTTTTAGCAGTTGAGATGTAAGATTTAAGTAGATGTCTCATAACATAAGTAAAATCATAAGGGATAAGCTCGCCTTTGTAATAGTACATTACAAACCTAGGGTGGTGAATTCGTAAATGTCCCAGATCGCAGGTTTCTGTGGCCCGAACCGAAGGTGAGGGCCATAAATATGCGATCTGGGGCTTTACGAATTACCACCCGTGGTTTGTCAAAAGTTTTACGTCTTGCCTTTGCCAAGAAGTGAGATTTTCTCTCCGCATAGCGGGCAGAAAATCCCACTTTATGGCCAAGGGTGATGTAAAATAGGTTTTTTTTAGCTAACATAGCTTTATAGACAATAAAGAGTTTTACATGCATACATGTTCATACAGAAATGTACATAGATAAGTAAGTCATATGTAGGTTCTTTGAAATATCGTAACTGAGAGGATCTCCGATTATTATTGTAATACTTATTCAATTAAGAATTACAGTAATATGATGATATTACTGGCATAGAGGCATTCCTTGGTCCTTCAGGTTGGCAACGCATTCGCAATCTTATGATTTCTTATGTCCATGGATGGACCGCAGTGATCGCTTATCATCAAGCAGCATGTATGCTCGATTGCCTACCAATAACATAACAAAATAGATTCAACAAAAAACCGTTCATGCACTGAGAAGCTGCAATGCCTGCAATAAAACTGACGGACAAAAATTAACGCCCCAAACTTACAACAGTTGTAACACTCCTCATCATTTCAGTCGAAATACTTCTTCTTACTTCTGCACATAGGCCTACCCACACAGACTGGGAGTAACTAAACATCTACCAAATGATGTTATAATATCACTAGCTGACCCCGCGGACTTCGTACCGCCTTGGATTTTTTTTTGGTATAAAAAATAGATATACTTACACCAAATTTCATAAGAATCGGTCAAGCCGTTTCAGGAGGAGTTTGGTTACAAACACTGTGACACGAAAATTTTATACATTAGATTAATCCCATTAAGGTAATGTTCATGCATGACCAATTTCAAAGAGAGAGAAATTTTACGCTCATACGTATACAGCATTCCAAACAAAGCGAAGTTTCAAGTAGCCCTGTTGTTAAGAAAGCAGGTTGGGACCTGTTCGATTTATTGAGATGAAAGGCAAAATTAACGCCCCAAACTTACAACAGTTGTAACACTCCTCATCATTTCAGTCGAAATACTTCTTCTTACTTCTGCACATAGGCCTACCCACACAGACTGGGAGTAACTAAACATCTACCAAATGATGTTATAATATCACTAGCTGACCCCGCGGACTTCGTACCGCCTTGGATTTTTTTTTGGTATAAAAAATAGATATACTTACACCAAATTTCATAAGAATCGGTCAAGCCGTTTCAGGAGGAGTTTGGTTACAAACACTGTGACACGAAAATTTTATACATTAGATTAATCCCATTAAGGTAATGTTCATGCATGACCAATTTCAAAGAGAGAGAAATTTTACGCTCATACGTATACAGCATTCCAAACAAAGCGAAGTTTCAAGTAGCCCTGTTGTTAAGAAAGCAGGTTGGGACCTGTTCGATTTATTGAGATGAAAGGCATCGAGCTTGCAAAGGGTGCAGATACGGTCAAGAGTGAAGCATAATAAAGTATGTGGTTCCGCAGTAGGTACACTAAATATTATGGCATGTTTGGTTGTGTTCGCTCTGCTAAGGTGAGCTTAAAAGTATTTGTAACTGTTTTTAATATTTCATACTTAACTCGTACGAAATATTAAAAACAGTTATAAATACTTTTAAGCTCACCTTAGCTGTAATTTTTTTCTGTTAAGCTAATTAAAAAGATTACGGTGATTTGTAAATCCAAATAGACACATCTTCATACCACAGCAAACCGCACTTTATTTTCCATTTTGTTTGCCTTAGTTTGAAAGACTTTTTTTAGTAAACTTGTTTTGATGTATAAACACGTTTATTTTTCTAACACTACTACTACTACTACTACAGCCTATTTGCGTCCCACTGCTGGGCACAGACCTCCTCTCATTATGAGAGGGTTTGGGCTATAGTCCCCATGCGGGCCCAATGCGGACTGGGGACTTCACACACATTTTTGAATTACTTCGCAGATGCGTGCAGGTTTCCTCACGATGTTTTTCTTCACCGAAAAGCTCAATTTCAATTTTCTAAGACTAATCTAAACTAATAACCTCAGCTATGATTCTTCACAATGTGGATTCTTCTGCAGTCTTTACTACGAATCAATTAGACATTTTTGAAATTAATTATGGCACACTTGCATAACACAAATATTGGTATCCTGCAAGAAGTTAAAATAAATAAACATTCTATTTTTATTTTCAAGATCCAAAGGAACCCAAAGGGAAGGGCCATCAAAAAATAGCCCAGAACAAAGAAAAGGAGGTATTTGTAAAATGACCAGGCAGACATAACATCACAAAAGATCCCGGGTGACAATACAAAGGGGCAAAAAACGGGGGTTTTATAAGGCGGGTTAAGAGTAGAGAATATGTTAATTAGTTAGAATTATGTGTCAAGGTGACAAGGTATTTTCGTTAAAGTTGAGTTTTTCATTTTGTAAGATGATTAGTAAAAACTGTTCCACAAGACAGCAGATAAGCCGTGGTGGCCTAGTGGTTCGACCTACCGCCTCTCATGCAGAGAGTCGGGGGTTCGATTCCGGCTCGCACCTCTAAGTTTACTTATGTGCGAAATTCATTGAATTCACCACTGAGCTTTTCGGTGAAGGAAAACATCGTGAGGAAACCTGCACGCATCTGCGGAGTAATTCAAAGATGTGTGTGAAGTTCCCAATCCGCACTGGGCCCGCGTGGGGACTATTAACCCAAGCCCTCTCGTGACGAGAGGAGGCCTGTGCCCAGCAGTGGGACGCGAATAGGCTGTAGTAGTAGTAGTACCTAGTTCCGCAAGACCCATTATGGAAAAGAAGTAAATTCGTTTTGAAGACAGGATACGTAGTCACTCGGCAAATGAATGAAAATGAATGATCTCAACTGAAAATTCAGATGGGAATTGTAATTAAGAAATCAGATCAAAGCTCGCATCGAGTTTCGGAATTTTATAAACAGTTCAGCCTTTGTAGATGTAGGTACACGTGATTGGAAAAAAGATTTAATTTTAAATTTGAGATTTCATTAGGTACTTACTTGTCATTGAAGAATTAGTTAAAAAATCCTACAGGTATAGCTAAATTTAATCAAGCTTAAAAAAATCTAATAAGTACCGTTTTAAAAATGATGTACCTTTTTTCAATTTAAAAGATGTTACAAAGTAACTCCATTATTATCATTGCATGTGAACACTTGAGAAGATCCAGATGATGTAAGGACTACGCTCAAAGGGTTATTAATAAGGGCCTTAAACCGCGGCATGTAGACTCTTACGAATGGCGACCGCAAATTGCATAATTTACTGCCGACGATGTCCATACAATAACCACGACACGACACGGCGGTGGCGCAAAGGAGAAGCATTAGCGATTCATTGCAGTCTTAAAAGTCATGTAGATAAGTCACTGTGAGAAAATGCATTGCTACTGATCTGATTAATGATTGATATGGGCAACTAAGATTTAGACTAGCCTGAACAATGTTAAGCAACGACGGCTGAAGATAAGGTAAAAAGTGCTCCCTGAAGTATATTTGATGCTCTGTTAAATTATACTGTAACTATAGTGAAGTTATCTATATTATTCATGCGATATTTCCTACGACCAGACATAGAGGAGACATGTAATGTAGTGAAATGGCTGAAAAGCCGCCGAGTTAACTTTAAGCGTAGATTATTACCACTACACAGGTAAGTGTGAGGCGATAACTGCAAGTGATATTGCAGCAATAACCATGTTGGTGATGTTGGTGATTCATTGTTTATAAACATAACTCTTGTTTTTTTTTTAAGTGCAGCATGCTTTTGATAATACGTGTATAAAAACTTCGTTGAAATTTATTTGTTTGTTTAGATATTACTCATATTATTAGCAACAATGATAAGCGCGTTTTTTTCTTTATTACAATTAAATTCGATGCTAAAACGCTACTTTTTTTATAACAGTAGCTGAATTAATATGATAGTAACTATTAAAACTGCAGATTCATTCTATCAAAACTCCTCTAACTCGCACCACTCGTGTCGATACTCGATACAATCTCGATGATATAACAAAAGAACAGCCGTTATTTCCCACGGGCGTGAATTCCTATCTGTTTTCGGACACTTCGGTTTAAGTCCGCTTCAGTTCGTGACGTTTTCATTTCAACGTTTATTCATGTTTTATTTATCCTTTTCAAACGAGGATTTCAATTTTATTTTCCACCTTTCAATCCAACATTGTTTCATTTTTACATCTCTAAATTCTTAGTTTAGTGAGATGAAAATAGGGATTTTTACTTTTGTTTGTTCAACAGATATTTTGATTACTCTATAATATATAATCCACGTTTGTAAGTTTCCTACTTCTTGTATTATTTCCAAATTGTCAAAAAATGCTATAAAAAATTGCACCACTTGCTTCTTCATGAAAAGCTTTGATGGAATAAGAGCCAGGAAGGATCCTAACCTAACCTAACCTAACCTAACTGGTGTTTGGTATTCCAAACACCAGTTAGGATCCTTCATGCCTGTTTATATCTATATATTTTAAATTTATGTATTTGTAGCGATACATCATATCAAAATAAAAAATAAAAACTCAAAATCAAATTTGAGATGATGTATCGCTACAAATACATAAATTTAAAAAATAGTTGTGTTACAAAAGTAGAGATAAGTACCTAGTATAATAATATGATAAATAAAATTAAACTAAGAGGACAAAAGAAGTATAAGATGACCAAAATCATTTTGAACATAGATTCTTTATACGAGTTTGCGTAAATAGACTAATGTGGCACATAGTTTTATAACGACTTTGTCTGTCCAAAACGCTCAGCAACTTGGTAATGCGAAAAGTTTCATAATTCACTTTCCCTTGTTATGGCTTTCTTAAATTGGCGAGATAACCTACGAGAAGACAACAGTTATACGTGACTTAATGTAATAGATGCATTGTGTTGGGGTATTTAGGGGCTAGATTGATGCTATTAAGGTCGACGGCATTGTCTGACGCATTATACGAGACGATACCAGTATGTTAAGCCTTGGGATAAGTGGGTCAAAAATATACGATGTAACCTCTAAAATAATTTCAGAAAAGGTTCCAGTTTTAACGAATCTTGTTATAAAATAAATACCAAAATAAATATGCAAAGCAGTGTTGATAGTTAAGCTAAGTTTACTCATTACCATAACAACGGCTAAAAACATACTTAAATTGCAATTTATGTATCTTTTGTGAGCAAGTTTACTTGTCATATTTAATAAGTCATGTACGTTAATGTACAAATTATTTAGGTAGGTACAGTATAAGCTGAATTCCATCTAAATCATGGAACATTGTTAACATTATCCTGTTTCCATCGATATTCCCTTCAAAATCGCGAGCATAACTAACATTAACAACATCAACATGCCGAAACTAATGTTGGAGCTCCCAGTTGCATTCTCGTGTAACACGGATGTTTTGATGGAATCAGCAACAACGTTGCATAATTTGCATGGTCACTGATGCGCTTGGTCTGATAACAGGACAGGGCTTTAAATGTAATATTTATAAATATTACTAGTTTATGAATTTATTTTTATTGGACGACTATCGGCTGACATATGATGATGATAGTTAAGTTAACAAGTTTGGTTATGCAAGTCACTGTAGAAAATAAGATAATAACAACAATAATTTCCAAAATTGCTTTTGTAATGACTGAATGAATGAATAATAGGTACTAAGATTATCTTACCTTAGGCGCTACGATAGCAAATTAGATTTGCGTGGATTTTCATTTACTTACTAGTAGTAAAATAATCTCCGGTAAAAATGTGCTTTTCTGAAATTACACTTACCTGAAACAAAAAATATCAAAATTAAATCAACCATAGAAGAAGACAAGTAATTATTATGTATTACATGTATATATATCTGTAAGATAAGATCATGTGAACCGAGCATTGACATATTTAGTTGATTCTAATAATTTGTTACATCACCTATTAGAGAACCTGAAAGGTATAGTACATTACTACAGAGGCCGGGAAGGAGGAAGTTGCAGGCCGAGTATTATATACAGCCGGATAGTTACGAGGCCGACAACTTCCATTCCCCGCCGATGTATGTATAGTACTTTTCTCAAACATGCAATGAAATAAATAAATAAAATAATATTTTATGTATATTTTGTCTTTTTTTACATAAATAAAACAGCGATATGTAGCAAATATAGTTCATGTTTTTTTAATAGCTGTATTGGCAGAATGTCATAGGAAATCATAGAGTAAAATTGCTTGTAGCTTTTTTTAAATGATTGAATGCCAAGATCCTGTGTCACAAATATATCAAATGGAAATTAAAATAAAGTGAGTTGCAGGCCTAGGCCTGCAACGTTTGTATGAAATTTCATTATAGACCAATTGTCTAGCCGCGCCTGAAACGTGATACTTCCTAGGCTAATAAGAAGAACATAATATCAATATTTCATTGCATGTTTGAGAAAAAGATATTTTTAGTAGGTACGTATAGTTTTTTAAAATTTTGGAATAGGTATACTTATTAGTAACAGGCTTTAACAACATCATCCACTGTAAACTCTTTACGAGTAACGAGAATCGTAAAACATTAATTACTGGTTCTAAGAAGTAAAAAAGAAATCTCTACTTTCTCAACCTTTACATATACTGATAAAAATATAATTGGTATATCATCGCACGCTGAAAGGAATCTTAAACTTATATCGACACGGTTCAAAATTTACCGCAGTATTTGTTAACCCTTTACGAAGTGGTATGACAAATGGGTTTCCTTGATATGTGAAACTGGGCTTTATTGGTTTACTATAAGGGTGGAGACGTTTTTGGCCCGACGGGAGTAGATTTTATTACACATATAAACTAGTAGCAAGCGTGTAGGTATCTTTTCTTAATGAATTGATGTTCTTAGCAATTAGACATGATTTTATAGCTTCAATGATTGAAGATTGTGGGTTTATATCGAAAGAAAAAGGAGATGTAACATGCCGTAAATATAGCGATTACTTCTGGAACCCTCTAAAGGGGTGATGGTAAAAACAGAACCATTAAGAAAGATACCAATACTAAATAAATACCCATGCAGGATTCTATGTAGATTACTCATATCATATATGGGGAATAGAAGTTACAGAAGAAACATTAATTATAATAATATTATAACTCCAAAAATAACTCTGTCTCTATTACTTCTTCGCGCTCAAACCGCTGCACGCTGGACCAATTTAGATAAAATTTGGTATATATTTGGAGTACCAGGCCACTTTTTATCCCGAAAAAACGCTTCGTATCCGGAAAAAATAAAAACAATGAAATATGATCTACTGATCCGTAGGTAGTTACTTAAAACACACGGTAATTAAGCCACTTGATAACTAATAAAGATAATATCTGAAGTGTAACATCCGTTGAAAAAATATAATTCTCATAAGATTTTAATTGCAATGACGAAGGATGTAATATACAAATTCTTAGTCCAAAAATATACAAGGAGTCCATAAATAAAAGTTAAAAGGTATTCGATAAATCATAGAGGACAATAACGGACGTGTTCAACAACGCCACGTGTTGGAGATGAGTTCGAGAACATTCGAGAGAAACTTAGAAAGAAAAAGTAACAAGAGAAGGAATTAGTGAAATGCATTTGTTTGCATTTCGTATACGCTTGATTTTCAAGTATTTGAAATTTCATACGACATGTGCTGTTTGAAATTGAATTATTCATTTACTAACACCATATTTTACGCTGGTAGGTAAAATATGGTGTTAGTAAGTAGTAACTTCAAGTGGCAAGACCTGTAGACCAACATTGAACTTCAATGATTAAATAAGCAACAAGCACAGAAATAGCTCCTTATAACCGCACCCGAACAACGTGAACTAACGCTGCAATAACAATACAAAATGCAATAACACAGCCAAGTTTTTCAACTGTCCACAACACTTGCTCCGTTTCGATTTATCCTCAAAACAATAGCGTGGAAAATTGTTGCTCAAACAGCTTCGCTTGTAGCGAACGGTTTAGATAAATCGAACTAGCAGAGAAGATTACAAGTAACACATTCCTCCATCGGAATTTCAACCTACCAGCCACTGTGTAAAACCGAAAGTGCAAAGAGAAAATGTAATTCAGATGGAGCTTTCAGATTTCCAGGTTACAAAATGCACGGCTTGACCACCATTATGTATGCTGGTGGAGAAAATTAGAACTAACATTTCTACATACTGTAACAACTGACGGTGGCGCCACAGTCAATAGTAAAGGTAAGTTGGTTGTCGACAGAAATTCAAATCCTCCTCGGTTGACCGTCTCGGGATTTGTGTAGACTGAGCTGGAATTGTACTAAAAGCTTAGAATTGAGACAAAAGTGATATATTGCCGTACGTGAATTTTGCAAAGGATATCTGATTGAGATGTTCTTCAGTAAAAGATGTGGGTTAGATGCTATTAAAACTAGACATAAACCGAATTCGAAATTTAATTTTGACGTCTATACATTCAAAGATATTTCACATGATATAGGATAGGTACAAAGTCTGGCAGTTCTAAAAAGTTAACCTATCCTTGGGAATGTCAGATTTTATGAGTGACCTCTTATCAGGAATGTTATGGAGCAAGATGGATGGATATTGTTAGTGTAACTCTCTTTGGAATCTGATCAATGTGACATTTTACGAACAAACAAAGAGAAAGCTGTAAATGAATACGATATCGAGCTTTGATATTACACTCCTAAAAGTTTGCGTACTTTCGTTGGCTACAATGAAAAGCGTGTGCCAAATGCCAATGACAATAAAACCCCCTTGGGAGAATGCTCTATGGCAACAGGGAAAGCCCAGGCCGCCGGCATATATCCTCCAATTTTAAAAGGTTATTGGAACATTTCAGACAAGAAAATGATATAAAAACAAAAAACCCGACTGCGTAAAAACTAAAAAGAAAAAAAACAAGACTACTTAGTTCAGTAGTAGCTAGGATTATGTTAAGTAATTGATTGCTATTGAGGAATCTAAAGATGCCTACTATCGGGACCCATTATTTGTAACATTTTAACCTAGATTTTAAATGGGTCCCGACTGTAGGCATCTTTAGATTCCTCAATAGCAATCAATTACTTAACATAATCCTAGCTACTACTGAACTAAGTAGTCTTGTTTTTTTTCTTTTTAGTTTTTACGCAGTCGGGTTTTTTGTTTTTTTTAATTAACTTTTTTATTTTATTATTTTTAGTTAGGGATTAAAAGACCGTAAATTCCGCAATCTTGTCATTTCATGGAGAGAGTTGCTATCGTGGGGATTATTAAGTAGCTTGCGATGATCTAAATTACTGATTATTAATCCCTCTAGAGACCTAACCCGGCTCAAAACGCTACATAAGCCTGAACCTATTAAAATTCTTCAAGTCAACCGATAGATGGCGCTACTGGTACTACATAAGAGTATTAGGTAGCAATTTTATTTATTTACGAGCGCTGAGTACTGACTAGTGTACCTAATTGGTACCTATAATCAATTAGGTTATATTTCACTGTATCACACACACTATTGACACTTTAAATGTAATAACGAAACTAAAAGTCTTCAAGTCAACGGATAGATGACGCTACTGGTACACTACATTGCACATGCGTACGTACTTGATTGAAGTTTGAGATTTATGAAAAACATTATTATTAAGTATTTTATAGTCGTCGTGACCTGCTTGAAGACTCGTTGGTCTAGATTATTTCCTGTGTTGCTAATTCGAACGGATGTACTACTGGGTGGATAGGTAGGTACCTACTTTACGTGGTTAGTAAAGGAACTTTGAATCGTTATAAATCATAAACGGTTCTTTTGTCTGAAAAATGGTCAAAGAAACCTAATAATGATTTTTAAATACCTATTCAACGATACCTCACATGCCATAGTTGGTTGACTTTTATTTTTTTATTTTGTACAATATGGCGTTTGGTAGCCGCCATTTTGAATTTTGATAAATTTCATATCTTCAGTGACACTCGCGCAATTCAGACGAATCGATTGACGTATGATTCATTAAAATCGACCCACGCGTTTGATCTCTAGTGTGCCACAAAGGAACAAACATACATACATACATACATACATACATACATAGACAGGTAAACACATAACCCTCCTTTGCGGTGCGCAGTCGGGTAAAAAGGGAACCGCGTTACTGTAATCGTATTAGTCAGTTATATGTGGAGCATCACCGGATTTCTCTATTTATAAAGGTTATAATGAAATTCGTTAGCGTCCAAAAACTGGTACGGACACTTAGTAAATACCGCGGGAATACGGTGGATGCGAGAGGCACGAGACCGATCTTAGTGACCAGGGGTTAGGCCTATATCCAATACCAACATAGGTATATTTACGTCCCCACTGCTGGGAACAGACCAACGTGCCCAGTGCAGATTGGGGATTCCACACTCATCCTTGAATAACTTCGCAGATACAGGTTTCCTCGCCGATAAATTCAGCTCAATAATAAATTCATATTGAATGGATAAACTTAGGAGGTAGGTACATGATGGATTCGAACCCCCGATCCTCTGCATTAGAGGCGGTAGGTCAAACCACTATAGCAATCGGTATTCGAGGAGTCCTATGCCCAGCAGTGGGACTATGTGATGAAAAATTATGACTGGGACTATGTAAATAGGCTGTTGTAGAGGCGGTGGAAGATCTTCGAGATTTTATTTTGATATTTTTATAAATAACAAGAATTACATATAAACCAGTCGTATCAGCTACGACGTGATGACAGTGTGACAGACTAGCCATCCCGTAGATAAATTTACTCGTAAGTATTTATACTTAGGTAATCAGAAAGTTTCAAAGTTTGACACCCGTTTTTCGCATCATGTTGAGACTGCACCGTAATGCATCAGCTATGAAGTAGCACCACAGACTGGAAACATGACGTAGAGGAGCTTATGTATACAGACATAGTTTTAAAGTTCTAAAACGGTAATTACGCAGGATCTTGAGACGGCTGCACCGTAATGTATCAGCTATGACGTAGTGCCACAGGCTGGAGACATGCCGTAGAGGAGCTTATGTATACTGACATAGTTTTAAAGTTCTAAAGCGGTAATTACGCAGGATCTTGAGACGGCTGCACCGAAATGTATCAGCTATGACGTAGTGCCACAGGCTGGAGACATGCCGTAGAGGAGCTTATGTATACAGACATAATTTTAAAGTTCTAAAGCGGTAATTACGCAGGATCTTGAGACGGCTGCACCGTAATGTATCAGCTATGAAGTAGCACCACAGACTGGAAACATGACGTAGAGGAGCTTATGTATACAGACATAGTTTTAAAGTTCTAAAGCGGTAATTACGCAGGATCTTGAGACGGCTGCACCGTAATGTATCAGCTATGACGTAGTGCCACAGGCTGGAGACATGCCGTAGAGGAGCTTATGTATACTGGCATAGTTCTAAAGTTTTAAAGCGGTAATTACGCAGGATCTTGAGACGGCTGCACCGAAATGTATCAGCTATGACGTAGTGCCACAGGCTGGAGACATGCCGTAGAGGAGCTTATGTATTAAGACATAGTTTTAAAGTTCTAAAGCTGTTATTTTTCATCATGTTGAGCTAGTCTAGCTAGCTAGGCGCCGCGTGGACTGGCGCCGGAGACGACTCCAGAGTGCAGTGTACTGATGCAAGCTTCACGTCGAATATATTATTGTTTACATTGGCAAATGAAATGTTTAATACATGAGTTTTAGCGGTCACTTTGGCTATCGTATCTAACAACATGAACCCATGTTATAACCGGAATATGGTTTTCTCGTAGTACCTAAGTAAGTACACGAACTAAGCACAAAATTACATCGATAGTCAATTTTGTACTTACCTGTTAAAAACTGTCGCTACCTTGTTTCTACCTACTTCAATTTTCTTTCGGAACAGAATGCACAAATGAGTCATTATCCTTGAAAGGTGATCTTTTTAGACAAATTCACATTCAAATCAGTAGGTAGGTATATTGGCCACATACACACTTTGGCACTTTCCAACTGTTTAGTTATGGGTAAATTTTAAACTGTTCTCAAACGACATTTGAATCATTTAAGGAAACCTCTACACATTTCACGGAACCAAACGGTGACGCATGCGTTTAATTGTTTAAAGGAAATCGTGCCTTGATCAAAATAAAGAGGTCATTAGGCTGCGTTTCCACTGAGGCAGACACGAGCGAAGCGGAGAGGAGATGTGCAGGGGATATAGAAGAGGGTGCTTTTTTTTTTATTCGACCGCGCCATAATGAGGTTATGTTTTTTGACGGCATTTACCTATGTGTGTTGCCAGTGATGACTTATGGTTCCGAGACGTGGGTGCTTACGATGGGTTTCATAAGAAGGCTCAAAGTCACTCAGAGGGCAATGGAGAGGGCTATGCTCGGGGTTTCACTGCGTGATAGAATCAGAAATGAGGATATCCGCAGTAGAACTAGGGTCACCGACATAGCCCGAAGAATTGCGAGCCTTAAGTGGCAGTGGGCGGGGCACATTGCTCGCAGGTCTGATGGCAGATGGGGCCGGAAAGTTCTCGAGTGGCGTCCGCGAACCGGGAGACGAGCTGTCGGTAGGCCTCCAACAAGATGGAGCGACGATCTCGTGGAGGTCGCGGGAAACCGGTGCAAGCAAGTAGCACATGACCGGTCTGAGTGCCGTGCCTTGGGGGAGGCCTATGTCCAACAGTGGACGTCCTTCGGCTGAAATAATGATGATGATGATGATGATTTACCTATGACTTTGGCACACTCTGTAGCCTACACGGATTGATGGATTTTAGCTTGTGTGGTGTCATTAGTTTTGTTTGAGCTTAATACATGGTTTGTGTATGCAGTCGATTTTCTTTTTATTGTTTCACTTAACTGCCAAAACCATGCTTTAGGTCACTTTGCTGTTGTTTTAGGTGGCTAAAAAGACGCCTTGCAAACATTATTCGATGTAAAATTAATCTTTAGTTGAATTAATTTTCGGTTTGGAAAAAGCAATAAATCAAGAGTAGACTGTACAGTAGTTACAAGATCCTAAAGCAAATTAGTTTAAATTGCACTATCTATCGCAACCCGGTTGACAGGATCTTAGTACTGTGACCCCTGACTTCGTACGAATACGGTAACTTATACGTTACTAGTAGGGATTGAGGAGTAGAGCTACTCGTCAATTTAGCCGTGTAATACCCTGTTCTTCAGCAGTGCAACGATTGCGACCAAATTTGCAACTACACGGCCAAGTTACGAATAGCATCAACAATGTTACTGTATTATCTACAGGAGAACCATTTTGCAACTTTGAATTCGTGTCGACATTTAGATTCCTAGCAACATGAGAGAAGCTCGTATATCACACGATGTTGTAAGCCATGGGTTCTTGAGCTTATTTCATACTAGCTTCTGACTGCGACGCGTGGAATTCGGCAAAGCGTTACCGTGAGAACCATGCGTTTGACTGGGATTAAAAATAGCCTATATCGTTCCTCGGGTCTCCAACTATCTCCATACAAAATTTCATCTAAATCGGTCCAGCGGTCCAATCAGCAAAAGTCGATCATAATGACTACCACAGTACACACTACTACTACTACTACAGCCTATTTGCGTCCCACTGCTGGGCACAGGCATCCTCTCATCACGAGAGGGTTTGGGCTATAGTCCCCACGCGGGCCCAGTGCTGATTGGGGACTTCACACACATATTTAGTTAACCTAACTGGTGCTTCAGGCGCCTACTTTGAAGGTTTCCTCACGATGTTTTTTCACCGAAAAGCGCAGTGGTCAATTTAAATTGAATTTCGTACATAAGTAAACTTAGAGGTGCGAGGCAGAATCGAACCCCCGACCCTCTGCATGAGAGGCGGTAGGTCGAACCACTAGGCCACCACGGCTACAGTACACACCTCTCCTATTGAAATAAAAGCGTGTGTAGCTCGATTTTAACAATCTGTTAAGTATTTTATGAACATCATCATGTTACCATCATATAAGGTCCACCACACACACATACCGATCCACGAGCACGAATTCTCGCAACCTTATTGAATGCCTACCACAGATTTTCCGAGTCTTACAACTCGAGAACTACATGTTGGATTGCCACTAAATTGGCAAGGGAACCTTTCAACATAAGTATAGGCCTTTTTATTTCAATATAAAAACCCAATAGGTAGGACGTAATTCTACACTAACAAAGCTTTGTGCAAGAGCTAGTAAATCTCTAAATGCATCAACGCATCTGAACCAAACACAAATGACCCGTATTCGAGTGATAGCATATCAGTAGTCGTGTCAAACTCGATGAAGCCAGACACGACGGATGTGATAACATTGATAACAGTCTGCCAGCTGAGATAAAGGACCTAATTGCGTATTTTTAAATATATTGACTCATGGGTCATTATTGAAATACGGAGAATAAACATAGATTTCTTTGAAAACAAAATACACGCAGTCAACTGTGGAATTGAAGTTGTGTTGCATTGTATACTTACCAGTATGTATGTAAAATTCGAGACCCGCTCGAGGTAGGTAATTATTAGCTTAAACTGTCCAAAGAACACATCTTAATTTACAGGCTCATCGCCGGTTATTGTTAGAACAATCTGAAAAAAGTTTAGTATAATGCTGCTCAACATAATACGTGTCAAAAACTTCGTTTTTTTGACAATGTAGATAAGCTAATTAGATAGGCACAAAAAAAAACTTGAATATTTTTTGAAAGATGGTTCGTAATTTTTGACCTAAGTCATAGAAGTAGGTATATCCTCAACAACGCTATGCATTATTCAGTTTCCACAGCAGGGCACAGGCGTCAATTCATGAGATGATTATAGAACCCGTTTGTGCTATAGATAGAAGTATAACAAACAATTTAAAATCAAGAGACTAAGCATTAACATAACCTTTCGTAGGGCCAAACAGTTGTAGGGCCGTGTTAACTTGACCCAGGTCAGGTCATCACGCACTGCCCTTGGCAATGACCCCTCCTTGTGCCAAGTCATCTAAGTAAACGTTCGCAATTCATGACGTGTGCTTGATGTGTTGACAGCACGTACGGTAGACAACAAGTAGGCTGAACTATAGACTGAACAAGGTATATTACCTAGTATACCTTTACACAGATGGCTACAGGGCAGTATAAATTTCAGCGTAGTACTTATAATACATTGTGTATTAGGGGGGGTAAGCGAGGAATTGTGGTCGAGAGCATTTAAAAGCCCGAAACCGAAGGTTGAGGGCTCTAATAGGGCTAGAGACTGCAGTTCCTATACCGCCCGTGATACACACAATGTTTTTCATCACACTTGCGAGGAAAATACGGGAAATATTCACTGTTTATTTTTAAATATTCATTTCGTACTAGCCACTAACAATGGTGTCGCTATTTAAGTAGTTTTACTTTTTAATTAGTATTATTTCGAAGTAAACAATTGAAAACAAATCCATTACGGCCCGTGGGCTCATAAGAAATCTCGAAAGCCCGTGTTCATTATCTGGGCCTTTGCCTGCCTGTAATGACACCGTTTTCGGGCAAGTGTGATGAAAAAGTCTTATATATCGTCAAATTGATTCGACGTGGATTCATAACTAATTTTTGTCGTGGGAAATAATTGGCGTGTCACCTTTGAGCTAAGAAATAAATTATGCTTTGTCATGTCATTACATTACAATCAACATGTTTTTACGTACCTAGGTTGACGTGCTTTTATTTTTATTTCGTACGTCTTGTTTTTCTCATATTTAAGAGAATATGAGTTATTATTGATCATATATCTGTTTTAAATAAATATCTCAGAATCTATATCATTGCTATCTAATAAGTCACTATTTTTCAAAATTGTAGCTAGTAGTTACGTTGTTTGGGAGCTGCGCTTATAAAAGTACATTGAAAAGGCTAGTACTCTCTAAAATAACTAATCCAACATCTCAATAATTAATTTTCATAATAGCCAGTCCTCCATCACAACTAAACTAAAGTCAATTACCATCACCAAATACTAACATTTATTAACTTAATTCAGACACTAAGTTTTAATGAATGGGCAAACAAATTAAGTACATACGCAACTTATTTGTCTCGCTTGAAACATGTACACTTTTCACAGAGTTTGAGACACACTTCAAAGTTGGCACAAAACTCGTTTCACCTTTAAACTCTTTGGTGACAGCTGTCCAAGGCCCGTGAAATGTCACAAAGTAGTTAATTAATCCTCAAATCGTTTTAATGCTGACTTCTAACGTTTTTGTTTGTTGGAAATTATAAGCAGTTTCACGTTTTAACGGTAATTGGACGTAGTAAAATGGTTTAATTTGTTATTTTAGTCTCAGATTACGACGGATCAACTTTTACATTTGGATGATTGGAACTTTCCAAATATGAGAGTTCCGCTCGATGTTCGGTTTCATTCCTTTGAGAGGATCTACTTTTGTTTTAATTGATTCTGCATCGACAAGTGTAATCAGACCGTAAGCGCAAATTTTGAGTATATGCTTCAATTGATTATTTTATACATGCGTAATCTGCACTTTTTCAGCCGAGCTTCACCATCGTTATCTTCAAGCAAACGGAACTCATTCTCTTCTAAAATAAATAAAATACTAATCTAACTAATTACGGAAAATTTTCCTCACTACACTACTAGCTTTCCCGGTGATTTATGCCAACTATCATAGCGCGGAACAGTTTCCATTTCCTGGGCAAAAGTTAGTGCGCTAATAATAAAACCGAGTTCGAGTTTGTAAGAATGTGAATACAAATTGAAAACGGCAACAATGGGAGTTTGCAGAATGCGTGTTGAATGAGTTTATTAATTGCATATTCCTAAGAGCGCTTTGTCAAATAATCTTAGAAGAATTAAAGTTGTTATTTATGTGTACCTATTGTTTATGTTTAAGTACCTATAGGTAATCCAGCTGGCTATAAAATATAGTCCTGAACAATGAACTTACATTCAGAATGGGTCTAAAACACGTATACTGAAATTGCGTGTTCTAACAACAAGCCTTAGTGTCCCGGCACAGTAGACTAATCCGACAGCTAACCGGGTAGGCGACCGCCAGTGACGACACGACATTCGTCATGTCGATTGAAAGCTTATGTTATCTACCTAGTGCTGTTACTACGACTGTTTTATAGATTAATAGTTTGTAGGGTCGAAATTTATATTCTTAGCCTTTTTACGAACTATCTGGATGTAAAATTGCTAAGACATCCTTTAGCTTGATTGTGTATCAAACCCGCGTCTAAACTGGTCCATTCAAGGATGTAGAAGATATATAAAGAAATTTGAAAATATTTATTTATTTTATTTATTTAAATTTCATTGCACATACAAAATGCATACAATTGGCGGACTTAATGCCTAAAGGCATTTTCTAACAGTCAGGAAAATGAGTAGGTGCATCAATATCAGAAAGAAACTACAGAAATACTAGGAAGATAACAAATAATTTCAAAAGAGGATAAATTTACATAAACATACATAAAAATTATATAAAAGATAAACATACATAAACTAATATATAAATACATCAACCAGCCGCACGAAGCAAAGAAAAATATGAAGGATTCCAAATCTACGCGACCTGCTCAAACAAATGCTTACGCAGCATTCGCTTAAATAAGAGCTTGGTTTGAGCTTGTCTCATATCTAGAGTCTAATATCTAGAGGTAGCGAATTCCAGAGGCGGATTGCTTGAAGGGTGAAAGAATTAGAAATAAAACCAGTGGAGTGAGGAGTGACGAGTTTAAGAAGACCGAGAGGAACACAGTTCACAAAATATATGGATCATTCCCCGAGATTTTACTCTAAATCAGTCTAACAACACCGATTTGGAGTCATCTCGTAAGAACAAGTGTTCCGCGCCGCAGAAGACTAATCCGGCAGCTAATCGGGTGGGTCGCGCGACCGCCGGCGCCGGCGCGACATTCGCACCGAGTGAGTTATGGCTACAATCACGCCACCGCCATCATTATTTGTCTTCGAAGGTCTAGTGCAAGGAACACGCTGTGAGAGCTTTTGCTTGTCGCCGACAGGAAAAAGCGACTCGAAATTACTGGTATATTAAGAACGAAAAATTCGAAAATCTAGTAAGTACCTACAATAAGGAACTGAAATTATTTTAACTGAAACGATCTTTAATTCATTTCATACCTATCTCAACTTTCTCAGTAATATTCATTACTGAGAAAGAATGGAAGAATTCATTATTTCAAATCATGATTTGTTTTGTAATTTAGTTTATTAAGGTGTCAAGCCAAAATTTATCGTAAGAAATAGTGTGATTTGTGATTTCTCAATGCAATATTTATTAATCTACATACTTACCTAACTGATAAAGGTATGGAATGACAATCTCTTCGTAATTAGATTGAATAAACCTAAATTGTACATGTAACATACTTATATGTATTTACGATGTGCTATAGCCAAGTATGGTAATTTGGGGGTATATTTGTTAATGGGGTAATTTCGAACTAATATCGCTACCCTACTGCTACCTTACCCCACTCACTACACTAAGTCACTTCTCTACCCAACGAGAGGGTAGTGGCAATTCCGAATTTGTTTAAAAATCCAAATTACCATATTGACAGAGTTACCCCAAGTGACCCTGCCTATCTGTGACCTTGATTGTTGTCGACATTGACATCTCGCTCGATACAACGCCCATAGGTCATGGCTGTTGTCGTTAGTGTACTAACGGATTACCTACTGCCGAAATCCTTGAAGAAAGAATCATTAAGAGCTCTACGTGTCTAATTATCTAACTTGAAACTTTCTTCTCTTTGTGTAATAAATAACGTGCTACGAACAAATAGGTACAACATCGTTTCAAACGCTATTCAAATTGTTTGCCACGCGATGAAAGATGCAACAAAAAATAATTATGCATGGATATTTAAGTATATTGTTTTATGATTCGTTTTGGCTCGAAGAAGTAGTAAGCTGTATATAATGTATTGTTATTTTCAAAACGCATTCTAAGGTTTTCTCTATTCTCAAAATAATATTTTCGCCTACATAATGGGTAACAACTTGTTATGGAATTCATCAGCTATTACAATAATTAAACGTAGTGTAGGTATATTCACATATAATCAAATTAAAATTGTGACATCTTTAAATCATAGTTTACCCAAGTAAAAACTATTCTCGCAGTGTTTCTCGAATTTTCTAATTCTGTTTTATCCTTCTATAACGACATAGGTATTAGAACTTACGAACATAGGGCTTCAAATGCCACCATCTCGAACCAACGGCCCTTCGCCGAGCGTTTCCTTCGAACATGGCTTATCAGCCATCTGACTACGTGACCGGCCAGCTGCAACCCTCGTTTTGTCCTTACGTCCTCTACTGGCTTGTGGATTAGAAATACCTTTAATAAATTGAGTGAATATTATTAGTGTGATGGAATTTCGGGACGTTGTATTCTTGAAGTGTTTAAAGATATGCCTACTGGCTTTTTAATGCGTGTATTTGTACCTACGTAATGTAAATTGTACAGACTTATTGTTCAACGCACAGTCTCCGAAGAGAACTTAACTGCGCTAACAGCTTAGAATATAATTTTAAAGTCTTTAAGTCCTCATTAGTTATGAATTTCAAATAGTTAAGAACAAAACGTTTGTAAACTCCTTTTCTAGCAAATAAAGGCTTCGAATAATATCCTAATTACCTAATTCTCCTAGTATACCTTAACTATAATCTTGTTTTTCATAACTATGAATTTGACGGGTAACCTAACCATGCACCACAACCGCCTACATTTTGACGTCCTGTGGCTGGGCAGAGGATGTTACTCCACTCATGATGGGTAGCGCAAAACACAAAACGGTGTATTTAAACTGATTTAAGTAAACGAAAGCAAAACACAAAATGGTTATTTAACCTATTTACTCTTAACCGTCAACTGCGACACATAAGTTTTTTTACCTAACCCATCCCTAGCTCGAAGCTTCGATCACGAAGGGCATTTTCATTAGGCTAGTCTAATAACGCATAACGAAGTATAACGAGGTAAGTATAACAAAGTGTTAAAGGATTGTGAAAAGGCTGATGGCTTAACAATAGTACATTACAGACCTAGGGTGGTGAATTCGTAAATGTCCCAGATCGCAGGTTTCTGTGGCCCGAACCGAAGGTGAGGGCCATAAATATGCGATCTGGGGCTTTACGAATTACCGCCCGTGGTTTGTCAAAAGTTTTACATCTTGCCTTGGCCAAGAAGTGAGATTTTCTCTCCGCGTAGCGGGCAGAAAATCCCACTTTACGGCCAAGGGTGATGTAAATGATTATTACCGCGAAGATCCTCCAGCAATTAAAATCAATATTCCGCCAGTCGGGATCGATTAGCCGGCCTTTTGTACGTAGTTATAACACGAAGCAATCAATATGGCGCACAGGTCACGCAATAATAGGACATTTGGTCGTCGACTTAAGTGCTACACCGCGCGCCTTAGCTGCGTCGTGCTGTGCGATGTAATTCCGCCCTCTGTGCCGATGTAATTGATTAACTTTAGATTGGATCTAATGACGGAGCGGTTCAGTCGACTTCAGCAATATGTACACACTTTTGCACCTTATTCTGTTGTAATAGGTCCAAAATTGTATACATAACAATCAATTCGACTGTACGAAAGTACAATAGTTATTTGTTATGCAAGGCTGCAAAGTTGTTGTTTGCTGTGAGTGCGTGATTGAGACCCGAGTGAACGAAGGATTCTAGGGTTGAACCACGAGCGAAGCGAGTGGTTCAAATATAGAATCCTGAGTGTAACGAGGGTTTCAGGGCACGAGACAGCAAACGACTTTGCTGCTGAGCGCAACACAAAATTTTTCACCTCACGCGCGATTTTTCGGGAAGAAGACTTAGTTCGGCGTCACGTACAGTTTGTGCTAACTCTGGAGGAGTTAAGTTCGTATCTTCATCGCTAGAATCGCTCATATTTTCTTTATTACTTCGTATAGGTATTCTAAATTACAAAACCAGCAATCTAAAACTTAAAAAAAAAAAAAATGTTTTTATTTCCGGAGGTTGCGTTCCAAATCACTCCTACTCATACTTCAAGATTCAATTATTCATTGAATACAGTTAAAATATACACATATTTAAGTATTTTTGTGATAAAACATAGTGAAATAATGAAATACATCTGAAACGGTGTATTATTAATATAATTTTATTAATGATGATATTAAGTAAATTGAACCTTTATTTTAATAAAACTCTCACGACGAATTGCGTTTCAGAACGTATCGTTGTTTTTTTATTGTTACAGTGGCGTCATGCGTTGTTCGAATTTCAAAAACACTTTCCACGCTAGCGGATAAAAACAACTTTTGCGCTCGGATATCAAGCTGCAAAACGACTACTTTCGAGCCAGTGAGGTGAAAAATAATATGATGCGCTATGTAGCGCTTACGTCGTCGACTGAAGAGCGCCGTCTTGCTGTATCGAGTTCCGCCCAACACTGAAGTAGGTAGGTATGTCAGCGCTACGTAGTTTACATTTTCATGTATTAGTAGATTCGAATGCTACAGGTACCATTGACCTATAATAAGTAATAACATATGGACGAACAGTGCCTAACAGAATATGACAAAATATATGGAGCAACCTGACATTAGAAAATACGTTCCAATATGCTAATAACGCCTCATTGTAACGAAGGCCGTTTTGACGGGGTAATTTTTCTCCGGCTGATTGTGAATTCTTACTTATAATAGATGAATGGCAGGTACTGATAAAAATTTAAATGATGGACAGAAAATAATAGAAGGCACAAGATAACTTGTTACAAATATTGGCTCTGAGCTGTAGACCTCGCGAGACCTATATTATTTTTACATTTTGAATCCCACAACGCTTCTATTTTGAAAAAACTCACTGAATCGATATAACATTTTTTTTAATAAATAACACGAGTAACGGTTTATAAAAAATGCGATCTACAGAAGAGAACAGTCGGACAGACAGCATGTTTGTCCAATCTGACACGGAGACGATTCGATTGCTCAATCAGCAAGAAGACGTCAAAAAACTGCGTCATGTGTGTGTGTGTGTGTGTGTGTGTATGTGTTCGAAGAACCTATGCATAAATACATTATTGTAATTACGAAGTCAGTACTGAAAACAATAGATAAAGGAAGCTCATTACCTACTTAATATTTACAAGTAAGTACCTACAGAGCATTAACCTCGTTTCAGTATAAATAGCATCATTGTTTTTACAAACAAGTATAATCCTGAAGAATATGAGGCATCGAGTTGACCTGCCACCGTGCTAATCAGTTATGCACAAATTAAATTGCTAATGAGGAAATAGCTACTAATAAATGATTTACAATTGTCATTAGTAATTAATGGAAATTTATTGTATGTATATGCAGATATGATGATTGTTTTACATTACGATACGAATAGTTAAATAGGAAATTGACATTATTAAGACAATTGATAACATACGATACTTACCTTCAACTACGTAATTGCGGCTTTCAGGAAATATAAAACGAAAGCAATTGTTAAATGGCTCATTAAATATACTCTGTAGGTCTGTAAGTAGACTTCATTCGTTGGTTCTTATTCCCTCAATGACTTTAAAATGATTTCCATCATAATTCCATGAAAAAAATATCGAGAACACGCAAACTCGTTTGAAGACATGCTTTCCGTCGAACATAAAATACACTAAAGCAGTTCCTATGCTTTAGTAAAGCTCAATTTAATACAATTTCGTCTGCCTTCTTTGTTAGCTTTTTGTTTCTCATTCGTCTTATTATCCAATAAAGCGCAATTTGGAACACAAAACTTCTTAATTAAATGAAAACTTACGGAGCAGGAACCAACTCGACGGAGGAGCAATATTTGTTTGTTTGTAATCGGAATTAAATTAGTTCATTGATTGCTCAAAGGGAGGGTGTTAATTTCTAATCGAAGGATATTACTGATTTGATGCTTCTGAAACGTAATCAATCAGCTGGTAGGTTGGGAGCTCTCGAATGTATCGTAGGTAAACGAATTAGCAGTATTAAATCCTATTTTGAATGAATACTATAAACGAGATAGTTTGTCTCTGCTCGTTAATGTACTTTCGATGTTTATGTTAAACATTAATTTTTGCCCGCGTGGTTTTGGACAAGTGAAAATGAAAATGTCATTATTTTTAATTTGCGAAAAAAAATTAATAAAGTAAAATTCTAATAGGGTGAAGTTGAACTTATGTTCTAGGCCAACTTTTATTTTAAAAAAAACTTTATTTTGCATATCTGAAGTTTTTTATTTATTTTGTGGTCCTTGCTAAAGGTAACGCAATCATAATGGTCCCTGGTCAAAAAAAGGTTGGGAACCGCTGCTGTAGAGAAACTAATTGCCATTGAATCTGAGTGATT
The DNA here is from genome assembly GCA_963971205.1 of Aethes cnicana. NCBI lineage: Eukaryota > Metazoa > Arthropoda > Insecta > Lepidoptera > Tortricidae > Aethes > Aethes cnicana. The sequence continues at coordinate 12,464,244 of OZ020284.1, forward strand.
ACTGTTTCTTGTTGATCACACTAAACCGAATTTCTGTGTTGCATTCTAAACTATGTTCGGAGTAGCCTCTAGCTGAAGTAACAACGAGACGAGACATAATTCTTCAAGTCCTTTAAGAAGATATATGCATTGACAACAATTTGTAATTCGAATACCATTTCGGTATTTCGGTCTACAGGAGTAAATACAAAAGTTTCAGATGTTTTCGTTCAGTAGGTCTAGTGTATTTTTTACACCAAAAATGCAAAACGATGTCACGAAGTTATTCGAGTAAACTATTCACGATCAGTTTTGTTTTAACACGCGAGTGTAAGCTTCAACTTCGGGCTCGGTTTGTTTTTACCTCTTCTCACATGAGTGTAAATCTTTATTTGCGCTAAACGCATCGAACGCGTTTTAGTTTATTCATCATTTTTGTATGAGAACACAAACAGCACCCCTAGCGGCAAAACATGGAGTCAATTCAGCGAGTGACATTTACTTTACGAAAACGGATGTGAATTCGTTTACACGTTTTCTGACTAACTGCGAGTGTAAGCTCGTATTTGACAGTTTGAAAAGTAAATTAAACGAAACGCAAGAAGTAAAGTTACTCACCCGACTTTATCACGTGAGAACGTGAGAACTTAGGTTTTCGAACCTGTCGAATCCAAATTTACTTCAAAATTTTAGATTTTTTAAGTGAAATAAATGATATATGTATGTCGTCTATGTCTTAATATGCTTGTATTGTGTTCTTGAGATAATTTTTACTAAGTATGTTATTTATTTAAGCTTCTTCGCATACGTATAAGTGTGTCTTTCTTTTTTAATGTTGAGATACTCCACGTTTGTGACGAATATACCTATAACTATGTACTTCGATTTGGTTTAACAAAAAACTAAATTACATAAATTACTCCGGGTTGCCTAGAAATTTTTGAAAATGTAGGTAACTTGGCAACACTTATGGCCATTTTGACAATTTTGACAGAAAAAACCTGAAGAAACGCAAACGCGATCGAGACGTTATAACTCACTGCCTTCCGTCACATATTTGACATTGTCATGATTGACGTTTACCAAGCCTCCTCAAATTTGATATTAATGATAATTTAAATGTTTATTATTGAATAATTGCCGGCCTGAGGCCAATATTTTGATAATGGCGAAGTGTCCAAGACAGAAACCATCAATTTTATAGTGTATAGCGGATGTCGCAAAGTGATGGTGACAATACATGAACGTGTGCGAGAACGGTGTTGACAAATGCACTCAAAGGTTAAAAATGAACGTTTTACGAATAGTTTACTCGAAGTGTTTGGAGTTGAGAAGATGGACGTTGACGTTGGTTTCACCTCAGCCTCACCAAGTTTACTTGATTTATCTTTTATATCGTACATTAATTGTTTCCTCCATACAATGCTCGGCCCGTAGGCCATACTTGAGAGTGGCATGCCTTGCATATACTTAGAAAGAAGCCATTATATAAGAGAACAGAAGAGAAGAATTATATTTTAAGATCCATACTTTGAATTGAGCCAAATTTCTTGTAACGTAGAAAGAATTGGCGCAGCTCGTGTTACTTTTATCAAATACAAAGGAGAATGCGTGCATAGAAACAAGAAACAGTAAGTATTAGACATAATAATAGTATTTATTTTTATTTGACATATGCAATACCCACTGATGGGCACAAGCCTCTTCTCATCACCAGAGGGTTTGGGCCCTACACAGGCGCAGTTTGGATTGGGGACTCACACATGTACCTACATTCTTGAATTACTTCGCAAATGCGTGCATGTTTCTTTACGAGTCACTATGTTTTCGTTCACCGAGAAGCCAAGTAGTAGGTAATTTTGCACAATAGTAACTCAGAGATGCGAGCCGGATTCGAACGCCCGCCGATCCTCTGCATGAAGAGTTCTATAGGTGATGGTATGGGTGAAATGGTTCCGAATGGAGGACCGATCACCCGACTGATCCAGGCAGTCGTCCCCTTTCATAAATAGGTGATGGTGGCCTAGTAGTTGGGCACCATCACGGCTTCAATTAAATACCTAATATACACTTACATTGTCTTTCAGTGTTCCTTCTGGCTCTGCCCCAGCAAGTCAAGTGGAACTGTGGCAACTTTAAGACCAGACCCCGTGGCTGAGCCAACTGCTGATTCCTACCAGAATTTCATCAAGTTTTAAGTAGTTTAAACACTAATAAATCATGCTATATATTCCATTGAGTTTATTATTGGTGTTATTTATTGTAAGTATGTATATTTCTTTAGCAAATGTCAGCAACTAGCAACTGATCGATCAAAGCACAACCGAAGCTACTAACCGCAGAAAGCTGAAATTTGGCATATAGGTTCCTTGGGGAATTGGGGGGTGTTACTAAGCATAATTCCCGCGGGAACGCTCCGAATTCCACGTGAATGAAGTCACCGTCGGAATAAGCTAGATTGATATAATGCTTTTAGGTATTCGCATCAGTCAAGAATGTTGGCCGCTCTATTTAGCTATAAGTACCTACTACACTACTACTACTACAACAGCCTATTTACGGCCCACTGCTGGGCACAGGCCTCCTCTTATCACGAGAGGGCATAAATACCTACTAAGCCACAATTTTGCATTTATAGTATTTCCCTTTACATGATTTATTTAACGTTAATCTACCACATATGTAGCGGGAGTGGTGATGATGAGAACAAACTACTTTCTTTCAAGTTGATTTATTTCATAATAATTTAGAACGCTTAAATGGGTCGGGCTCACAAGAATGTGCCGTCACACACTGGAAATTCTTGTGAGCATCACCCAATATGTACTTATGTCTACCGAAACGATAATCCATGACACGGCCTATCTCTCTTCCGTGCCGTGCCTTGTGGACGATGCCGATGGTGCTGGCACAATCCTCCACGCCTGGAAAGACTATTCCTATATCGACTACGTCGCGATGTACGCCTCTTCATCGTTCAGCAAAAAGGCTGGTTTCAAGCGACCGATTGATTCGCACGTCGCTTTGCCTTCTCTATTAATCAGGTTCCCACGCTTTGCTCCTCCTCTCAACCACTATAAATGGGCCATCATAAGGCGGCGTTAGAGTAGGGCGGAGTATGACGCTTCTTACGCTTCTTGTGAACATTTCTGTAATTGGCCTTTCCCTTCTTGGACCGAGACAACATTAGCAATACTTAAGTATCTTCCCTTAAACATCTCTGTAAAACTATCGTAGGAACAGTTCCTCATTAAAAAACATTCCTGCGGTAGCCTAATCGGTATTCCATATACTTTCCTCGCAGCGCTATATCCGGTTTCTTCCTGTAAACTATGCTTGTAAACAACTCCTAAGTCCCAACTATAATATGGTAGGAAACTCTTCAGCCGAGTTCTCTCTTTCGCTTCTTGCCCAAATACTAGCTATACAGATAGCCATGTAGGCAATTCCAGCAATTTTGTAAGGCACTGAAAAGCCCTGCATGCCGCGCGTCTTCTAAATTTTATCTCCATGTTTAGTATCTTCAAAAATGTTCAAACTATTAGCCTGACAGTGACCTTGACAGATCGAATTGCGTATACTACTGCGTTTCTGTCATACTAAAAGTCACTCGAAAACGTGAACGTTTTCGTTTACTCACTTACTCGCTCGTCACTCATTCGTATTAATCAAAATACACTCGCTAAACCTTGTTACAAAACGTACCGTTAGGGGCGCTGTTCAAGTTTTCATACAATCTTGATGTAAACGCAAACGCGGTCGAGAAGTATTTTCCAGGTCCGAAAAATACACTTGAGGTACAGTACTTTTAGAGAAAATCGTGTTTTAGTGGTAACTGGTGCGTGACGTCATCTCACTCAATTCACTCACGCTCGCTAAAGAGCGGGTGCTCCGCGCAGAACTATATCTGTGCGCAGAAAGAGCCACTACGTCATTTTTTACTTACGCCCTTTTAGAATGACGAGTTTTTTAATTATGGCCCAAACCCTCTTGCGATGAGAGGAGGCCTGTGCCCAGCAGTTGGACGCAAATAGGCTGTAGTAGTAGCAGTAGTAGTAGTATGAAATTGACGACTTACGTCAACTTACGAAAAAAGAAAACATACGTGTCCTTTTTTTCCCTACTTTATAACTAGCTAATAATATAGTCGTGTTAAAAGACATTAAATGTTGTTAATTAGGCCTTATATCTAAATGGAATAAAATGAATAAATAAAAAATAAAATAAATATCTTGGGACATTTCACACATATTGCCCTAGCCCCAAACTAAGCAAAGCTTGTACTATGGATGCTAGACAACGATATAAATACTTATATAGAGAAATACATACGTAATATATAAATACTAACATCCATGACTCGAGTACAAACATTCGTGTTCATCACACAAAGTTTGCTCCGAGCGGGACTCGAACCCGCGACCATCGGAACAGAAGGCAGGGTCACTACCAACTGGACCAATCCGGCCTTCAAATAATATCTCCAAACTAAATCAGCGACTCTAATACTTCATTCGGTTTTGAAGTATTAGAGACTTTTCTGAGCTAATGGCGTTGTCGAGCACGGATCTCTTGTAATTTGTGAAAAGGGTTCCTATACTTGCCCATTCAGAGGGCAATTTGTTATATATATATATATATATGTATGAGTTCGCGGAAGAAATATTGACCAGTCGACTTCGGCTGAAACGGGTCAAGGGCGAAGGGGCGCTAACGACTTTGACATTCCATTAAAAGCCCGAAGAAGGTGCTGGACCTGATGTAAAATAACATCTGTTGAAGTACCACTTGGGAAGGTCTTTCTGATGTTGTTTGAAGTGTTTTCATGAAAATATGAGAAATCATCGAATAAGTAAAATAGACTGTAAACCCAACCTATTTCAACGTAAAAATAATTTCGAACCGTCTGAGGTTTTATTTCTACAAACACGAACATAGGACGTGAACCTCTTTATTGAAAGAGGTCGATTAGTACGTTAGGAACACCGGAACCTTTAGGAACCTTGCGACTTCCCGTTACGTGTTGGGTTCATCTGTAACCTAGGGTGTTATCTATCGGACTATATTTTTTTTAAGTAGGTAATTGAAACCATTATGCGACCAAGATTGCTTTAAAAACCAACCAAGAATTACCTTCCTGATGAAATTGTAACACTCCCTACAGAAATATCTATGATCAAGGAAGACATTCATATTAATCCGATAAAAAGCGAAATTAATAACGCACTCAAGCTGAGTGTGCCCCTACGCAAACACAATACTCATGCCCGCAGTAGAGCGCTTTTTGTGGGTAAATTTGATACTGGTAACATTTGGCCACTCCGGATGTATGCAACAAATTAAAACAATATGGCGTTCGACAGCGGAGTTTTTCCGCGTATTTAATAAATACCACCGTAAAATATCGGTCTGGAATATATATTGTTCAGGAAATATTTTGTAACAGTTTTTTTTCCTCTCCATAAATTAAGATACGGAAAAAACATGAACATAATACATAAAACCCACCAAGTATTTCGTGAAAATATGTTCAAAAGTTTTTTTTATTTTATTTCGAGAAATGTGGCAATCGTGGTGATGTTTTTCAATTGTTTAATTTCCTACTCTTCGTCTAGATTTAGCACCAGGTTTTTCCATTATTTTTTAATCACAGTAAAATTCTGGATCTTTTTTCCTCAACGTAAGTAGGTACTTACATGGAGTTTACATACAATATACTTACTTTGTAACATATAATCATATTGAAAAAAGTCTAGTTTCTTGCGGCGCTTTTTCTCTTGTCCAAATCTCCAAAGTACTGATGGATTTAAAAAACTAACGTGGTAAATTTTCTCAATAAATGATTTGTATTTTGCTATTTGACACGACTCACTCCTTAACTGTCCCGAAAAGTATTTATGATACGAAGATAGCTTTGAGTCGCTCCAACAGTCAACCGTATCGTATCTCAAAACTCCATCAGTCATTTAGCATATCATATGCGTGTTGATAATGCAGTCGGCGATGAGCCTTCGTCGATCCAATTAAACTTCTTAACCGACCTCGAACTTCGCGACGAACGAGTCGTAACGAGTCGCAGCGATAACGCAGATTGTATGTGTTGGAGGTCTTTCGGTCTACCTACTACTACTACTACTATTACTACAGCCTATTTGCGTCCCACTGCTAGGCACAGGTCTCCTCTCATCTACCTACAATGTAGTTAACATTAGTTGTGAGACTAATGTTACTTAAACTGTTTGTGACTATTCATCAAGTGTCAGTTAGTCATGTAAGTACATAAATATCAAAACTAGAGTAGCGAAACATAACGATGACCTGCTGGAGAATATGAAGCAGCATTGGCCACGTAAATACAATCTTTCTTCATGCATTATTTCCACATGACCAAAGCAATCAAACTTACCTTTTTCTATTCTTGTCACTACATCTTCTTTCACAGCACAACGTTCCCTTATCATTCTATTTTTTATCGTATCACTCAGTAACACGATGATTAAATACATAATTTTACAAATTACAAAATCTATTGCAAGTCACCTTCATTACTTCAATCGAAACTCATTCACTGCTTCACCACATTAACCTATGTGCCACATCAGGTTGTCGATTCATCTTGTTGGAGGTCTACCGACAGCGCGTCTTCTGGGACACAGCCATTCGACATCTCAGAAGTCAGAAAACCTCGTCAGTGCTACGTACTAATCCTGTATTCAAACATATTCCCACGACCACACCAGAACAAGTGTAATTTCGTTCCATTTTACATCGCCCCCCCGAAGCCCACCCAAATGCGGAGCGTAAGGTTAAACAAGCACCTGTTAATCTCGGAAAGGTCAAAATAACTCGCAGATCTGCACTGACCTATAAACTGGTCGATCGTTGCGAGCCATAACGGTAACATTAATAGCGGCCAGTGTAGATAGAGCTCTCACGAATATGGAATCGAGAAATGCTAAATACCTATAAGTTTATGAATTTGAAATGATCATAATTTCTAATCAGTTCTTTTGTAACAACACTTGGCTTTTGTTTCTAGCAATCAATTTACCAACCTGATCAGGATGACAAGAATTGGTTGTTTGTAAAGTTGGTTTTCGGACGATCATTTTATACGTGATAACGTCACATAACGCTCGAACGCTACTATTCGCGTCATGTTTTTTCGTGGGTGCAGCCGGCGTTCATCACTTTATAAGACGTTATCATATCAAAAAGTCACCGACGTTTATACAATTGCAACACTTTGTTAATAATTGTTATGGATTTAATTAGAATCACAATTCTCAAGACTTCTTCCTACATTTGGTTTTATTTGAAACTAAATAAATTCTTTTTCTGAGGGACAGTCCGACAGCCCTAAAATTAGGTAACATACTTAGATGCATATACAAGTACTAATAGTAAATACCAAGTCAGCTATGCTGGTATTGCGGAATCCCTTCAGGGCACAATAGTCAATAACATCAGTGAGTCAGGCATCGGGACTTGCCTAACTTGAACTTTATGGCTCCTACAGGTACTACTGCTGTAAGTAGTTTTCAATACTAATATTGCCTGTGTCACGTTTTCGTGTTTTTTATGTGGATATTATGTGACCATTTCAGCCGAAAGGCGAATATAATATTATACTAGGTATAGTATAGTGAAATATATGAGCATAAAACATGGGCTACGGCTTTTTTATTCTCATATTGATAGAAAGCGCTGTTTTTTTTTTCTTCTGTCAAATGCCTTCTCTCCATTTGTAAGTACATACATCCATCTCCATTTGTAGTAAAGGACATACCTACAAGGTAATACGATGATACGAGTATCATACTACACGATAACCAACGTTAATATGACAGTGTCTATCCTATTATGTTTCTTACTTCCGAAGATAGCTAATGAGCGACTAGACAACAACTTCTACAATTCAATCAACTAAAATTTGCCAACCAGTATCACCCAATATATCACAGGCGAAGCCACTTGTCCTAATAAATCACGAGCCAAGTAAAATGGCGACGGCGAAAGAAATCCGAGCATAACGGGGCAACAATGCAGGCTAGTCCCCTGCGGCGTTGCACAATCGCCCGGCGCGGCCGAGCCGTCACCCCCCGGGCTCGAACCCACGACTTACACCCGAGATAACCCCACAACCCAACCGAAACATCACCCTCCCACCAACAGTTAAAGTTGGAACTCGCTTGGTCCGTACACCGACAATCATCTCTCTCGACTCAACAGCTAACACAAATCCTAAACAGAACCATCGGACGTGCAGTAGTTTAACAGCCAATTGCAAAAGGACGTACCGTTCTATGAAACTCCTAGACGCTTAAACCTTTTCAGGTGGTTGGGGCCATACTATCCTCAGTCACGAGCGACATAAATAAAGGTAAAATCTCTAGTTTTAAATCACAATCGAAACTAAACCTCAATGACGAACGCGATAAAGTTTTAAATGCTATGGTCATTGTTCAAGATGGTAAGATGCGCGGGAGCGTAGAAAGTTCTACTCGATCGAGTTCATCTCGCGTTAGAGCGGGACGGGGCGGTTTCGGAGAAGGGCCGACCTTTGTTTGGGTCCAAACGGGGAACGCCGGATGAATGGAGTTTACTTGCAGGGCACGATTCCCGATTGCATGATAGCGAGCGAGACAAATATTTGATGCCGCAAAGGTTTTAGATGCGGTGAGTGAAATAATACGATCGATCTTGTTTTTAACACATGGTTTGAAAAATACCTAGCTAACCTCTTAAAAAAAAAACAAGCGAATTGTTTAACAAATGATATCTAATGAAGCATAGGTAAGTTAGTAACTGTTTTATTAGTAAATTTTTCCTGTAGTCGACTTTTGCCATTTACAAGGATAATGTGTAAATGTTAAGATGTAACCAATTTACTGAACAAATAATGTATAGATGTGTTGTACGCTAACATTTCTCAGAAGAACAACAAAAAATATTGACGTGAGAACGGGGATGCATGTAAGAGATGATGTTAGACCACATTTGAGTTAAATTTAATTTCAGTTCCATTTATTTGCTTCTCAAAATAATTTGAAAGACATGAATGCATTACAGAAGCGAGCAATGCAACCCACGCTCTCAACGCATCTATACTACATTCCATCTTGACCAGCGTTATTTCGAGCAATTTACCGTTACCGGAGATAAAAAGTTTACGGCCATAGGTAGATACGATTCTACTACTCAAAATTAAAGGTAGATGCACCATAAACACGGTGTAGTAATAATCATTATGTTAATGCTCATGTTGAGCCTTTAAGATGATAAGCTGCTGGTTATAAGTAAATATGACTGGTAATCTGAAGCTTAAAAAAAGAATAGTCATTTTCGTGGAGTTACAAATATTACATTCGTTGTAACAGAGTTTGCAGCTTCAATATGAAACGCTGTTTAATAAACAAAGGGCTAGAACAATCACATTGTTCATTCAATACTTTATTTGACGTCGTCACATCCTAGCAATCCTAGCTAAGTATTATCTTAACCATAACAGATATGAAGAATAAGTATTCAAAGTTCCCATGGACTATAAATCTTACAGGTCCTACATTGTGAAGTGAAGACATACCTAGACTCAAGGATTTATTTAGCAGTTTGGCCATATTTGGGCACTTTTAGAGGTTACAACTTATAAATCTGACACGGCTACTGAGAGGAACTTTGAACGAATGGATTTTTGATAAAGTGTCGCAAGAATTTTAATCCGTTCGATAACTCCATAGCCTCCATACTCCTTGGTTGTATTTGACAATTCCATAAGACCACTACTTTATCATCAATCAAGAAAAGAATGTTGAATTGCCGATAAAACGTTTGATTTTTGTCAAGCCATATCCAATTAACCGCGACAGATAAGAGCCGTAAAAGATCATAAAAGACACCCAGCTGTGTTTACGTCTAGTTTGTAGTGTTGTTTTGGAATCTGTGGGGTGTAACGGTACCTAATGACACGCTGCGCGTGCGTCTTCCGACTCATTATCACCAGTGCCTGATTACCCTCCACTCTGATTACCTACTGGTTTAGATAATGGAGCACTTGTGGTAGTTAACGCTTGCAGCTGTCAAATGACAGGATAAGATAGACAAGAAGAAAACACAACGTACACAATACTGCTTTCCTGTTGTGTAGATGAGGTTAGTAAAGATGGAGAATTTAATAGGGATGAAAATGCAAAATCACGGCCCAATTTAACCGTAGTGTATAAGTTGATGAATACATTGGAAGTTGATTTGTAGTAATGTGGGTGTGGGTGTTTTAAAAGAAAATGCCAATTTAGAGAATACATCTCATTCACATGGTTACAGACTAAACAAAGTCGCTAAGTATATAGAAACCAAAATTTTAAATTATATTGTTATAATTGCCTTCATACGGCATCAATTGATGACAAATTAACTAAAGATGCTCTCTTCACAGCAGGAACCCCAATTGAACAACTTGTCAACTCGTTGTAATTCACACAACAGGATCGTATGAACGACTCGAAACCGAATACGAGCACAATAGGCGACGATAAACTTTCATATGCCAACAATGCAAGCGGATACACTGATAAATATACGACTTGAAGTTATAACTCATACTGTACTGGCATGTCGCAATGCAAAAGCAAAGTTTAGGAAGAACGTAATGAGTGAAACATAGAAAAGAAGAACAAATTAAAAGAAAACGTTTATGCGACCATAAACGTTTTCTTAACAAAGATTTTTTTAAGGAATCGCCTTCAATAAGCCATCCCACTGAAAAGCAAACTGAAAAATAACCTCTTTTTTTGTTGGATAAAATTTACTGAAACTATATTATCAAAGATGATGCAGTCGAAAGAGCTACCAGCTCAGGATATGCTGTGTAGTAACTACGATAATTTACGAGTATATTGAGCTGGACTGGACCCGAACATAAAACTTAAAAGTTAGATACAAAAAATAAAATACAGTTTAAGCAAATGTACTTATACATTTAAGTCAATTAGAAATAGAAATGCTGCATACTGCCTTACCTAGTTATTTAAACTCTACGACTATTTAGAAAGCACTCCAATAAATAGTAAAGTAAAAGTAACACAACACGTTACAGCTATTGATTGAGTAGGCCATCTATTCACCCTAACCTTGAGAGTTTATTTTTGAACCGACAGCAAATAAGGCAGAAAACACGTGTATCTCTTACAGGGGCAGCCGATACGGTCGACACAAACATGAGTCATGTTCTCGGAAGCGATAGAGACACAATATTACGTAGTCATGTTGTGTGAATGTAGGTTCATTCATTGTGTTAAATAGTAACTGAGAATGACCTGGGTTTTCTACGTCATTCTAGTCTAGATGTTTCAGGCTTAAAAACTATCTAACAGGATGGAAAAAATCTTATTAACTTTAGGAATAGTCATTTAAAAACGATTTTAAAGAAAATCATCCATAACAGTTGTCTCGCTTGCTTTATTTTGATTCATTTCTGTATATTAATTGAAATAAACAACATGTTTTGCACACAAAAATATCAGCCTTAAACGACCTGTTAAGCACAGAGAATACACGTCCCGATCAAAACCCTCCGTTCCCGCAGCATCCCTCATTATGTGCTCACAACATCCATGTAAAACTTGTGGGAGGGCACAAGAGCGTTGTGTCGAGAATCAATTATGCACACAAAGAGCTGTCAGCTAAGCTTGCAATGAAACAAGGCCTTAAGCCAAGGATCTAGCAGCTTAGAACGCGGAGGTCGAAGACACGATGGCTACGGAGCACACCGTGAAGTTTAGCCCTCCAAGTGGCAGATTTTGAAGACTATAAAATCGAACCCTTATTTTACATAGCCCTTTAGAACCCTTATTTTAGATCGCTTGCCACTCCAAGGGTAACTATGTGATTTGTGCTTGAAACTGCAATTTTATTTTAGCAGTGTGTAATTAATCCATTTTTTTTGTATTTGTATTTATATTTATTTATTGCATTATGTTGTACAGAATAAGATCGTAATAGTTATGAGTTAGTATCAAACATAACCCTGTCAGGGCACAGCAATTATATAATTAATTCTTATAGCTAATAACATTATTTTAGTTTAATAAATTACTCATCATTAAATCGTTTATTTTCTACAAAGTCAAAGTATTCTGTCAAATTATAGAAGCTATTACATATCAGGATTTTTTTTAAATTATTATAAAATACGGAATCTTTTGTGTTTTAAACTAGCTGTGAGCTACATTGTACATGTAAATAACTACCAAAGTTGCCATACTTTTTTCCCGCCTAATGGCGTAAGTAGATATAACTTAAAAGTACTAAAAACTGAAATGGATTGTTAAAGAAATGATTATTATAACACTTCCCACATTGAAATTTATTAAGTAAACTTTGTTTTATTTATGTGACAAATTCAATTTGAAAACAACAAGTTACTCAGGCAGTTCCTTTCCCAAAACCATGCTATTTTATTCAACTTTGTTTTCAGACCAGAATAATAACTTGTCAAATACTGGCCATAAACAACACAGGCATTACACTACGGTGTGACGCACACCCTCCCAATTCTAACTTCGCCGTTTAGGGTTCCCACGTTAGATCGGGCCTGACTACGGAACCCATTGCGGACCCTAATGAGTTTCACGAGCAGGTCACGTCGGTAATTGGAACATCAACAACAGAGATTGCAAATGGGTGGACCAGCAGTGTCTTTGAGTTCGTGACATCTCATTAATGTAGAAACTTTTACTTGAAACGAAACGACATCATCAGGACTAACATAGACAGATTGTGGCTGAGACAGATTTAAATGTGGTTCTAGATGAGGAAATGTGAAATGAATTTCATTTGCTGAATAACATTCATGAAATGCAATTATTTGTCCCACTAATACAAGTTCGTTGATAAAGTAACGTCATACGAGTATGTTTTTGTGTCCGTTTTCGAAACATAATATCATAATGTCAGTGTCTAGGTGCCTGTTTTAATGTAGATACAGTTTGTGTTAATTTAGCCAAGTTTAAATTGAAATTTCAAATAACTCAATGTATATCTAACTAGCTTCTCCCCGCAACGCAACTTCCGTCTGGAATTCGGTGAGGTAAGTACCTACAGCATACAAATTTCAACCCATTTTTGACTCTTAGGGATCGAATTTCCAGAAAACCTATCTTAGGGGATGCCTAGTTGCCTACGTCATACTAATTATTAGTTTGCCAAATTGCAGTAGTTTGACCTGTGCGTTCATAAATCAGTCAGTCACCTTTGAGTTTTACATATGTTTAGATGGCAATTCGGTCGGCATCGTCAGCATAATTTTATCTACATAAAAGTATAGTTTCCTTCTTTTTGCATTTATATCAAGTCTACTTTCAACCGTTTCTATTGAATCTCAGACAAACGCTCGTTAAGTCTAAAACAAGTCCGGGCCACTGCAGCAATGTGCACGCACCCTCATTGGCTGGGCTGTATAGCATTAGATCTCGTTAGAGGTGACACACCGCATGCGTGCTTTACACGCGTTCGGTGTGACCTGGGCTTAACTAAAGCGATTAGGCTATCTAGGTTCTCACGGGTCTAAAGCCTGTTCATAGCCGCCTCCAAGTCAGCCCACCATCTGGCCTGTCGCTGCCTTTGTAACACCGACTTGTGGCGCCTATTAATCCCCTCCACCACCCACCACCTCCTCTGCACTTGCGGTAACGATAGCATTCACAGAATTACCATCGCACTGCACTTCCTACTCGAAAACACAATCTAGACACGTGGCAGCGTGTCCGACAAGTTCGCGACTCGGCCCGTAGGTATGTGTATATTTACACGAACCATTTTTAGAAACTCCCTCCCCCCTTTCAATTCAGTTTATACTAGACCCACACTCTTGAAATTGAAATTGCTATTTGTGTCACTTACTGATTTAGTCATCAAATTTATAGACCGCTTCCAAATGACGAAGTAGCAAAGGATATTGTTTCCTAATTTACCCTATTGGGCAAATTGGAATAATTTACAAATTAAAGTATATTCGCATGGAAGAGGTTGAACTTGTCAAGTTGCAAATTAAGTAGCAAATAAGGTGTTACGATTGATTTTACAAACTTCGAAAGAACTTGGAACCTATAAGATGTCATTTTTTGTCGAAACGAACTTGTCTTTATTTCACATTTACGTTTTTGGTAAGAAATACTAAACGTTGATTTTCTTAGTCAGGTTCTAAAGTGATTATTAGCACAAATATTTGCCGGCGTTTAATATCTATCTGTCATCTCAAAAGGTAACAACATCCGCATCTCTCAAGGATGATCTGATGATAGCAAACGATGCCATTTTGTACTTTACCTAAACAACAACATGGGTTATAGTTATTTGGTTGAAATAAGCTTCTCGGAAATCAACAGCGTACCTACCTATTTATGCGGTAAATATAGAGAGCGTGATTTAAACTAAAGATAATGAACTGAACATTAACGTGTTAACAGCTAAGTAAAAACGTCAACAAAAACAAGACGGAGTCATTTAAAAGCTTCCATCTCAGCTCAATCAATATCATCGAGTAGCAATTAACCCTTCCGACAAAGAACCAACGAAACGACGATCTTTTCTCCACCAGAAAATGTTCCCACTATTTTTTTGTAACAACCATTAAATCACTTGTCTGTCTGTTACCGCGCGTGGGGTCCGAATCACACGTGGGACAATGGTGCCCCCAACCCTCGACCTTACTCTCCACCGTAACCAGACCCGCCCTGCCTCTACACACCTTTTGAAAAAAACACCAGTGAAAGGAAAATCAAATAACCGGCAGGGACCAGGATAACTTGGTCTCATCCAAGTAACAGATGTTGTAGAAAATACGGGTAAGTCTTTTGAAGTAGTTTAGCTCTCTAATAATAGTTTGATACGTGATCTAGACGCCTGTAACGGCGTAAAGGAAAAATAATGGGTGGAGAAATACTTTTTGTTTTATAATAACACTGTGGATATTGACAGGTAAAAATTGAACTTATATTGAAATCTCATCAATGTATTTCGCTTTGAAATTTAAATTTCACGCAGAAAGATGAAAAAGTTCGTAAAAAGTCGGTAGCGGTTTTATTGAATGTGACTTGACAATAAACGAAATTTTAATGAGATATTTCTTCAGTCTGCATGCAATTTGGGAGTAAAATGTTTTCGCGCTTCTGTTATTGACTATTAGATCGAATATTGACTGAATAAAGGTTGCCGATGCAAGTTCTTAGAGAATACCATTAGTATTGACTATAGAGACGGTAAGAAAGGTAATGAAATTTTATGGAAACCTATTTTGCGTGAAATACGCTATTTCTCGCGACACAACGTCGCCAGAAGCATTTACCATTCTTAGGGCTCCACGACTATAAAAGTAATGTTTATTAATGGGATATTATGTAAAATAAAACGGAATTTCATTATTCTCTCCATGACAAGAAAAACTCTTAGGTATTCGAAAGAAGATAGGGAAAGGAGAATTTTCATTCAATAAATTCCCTACACGGCAAACATCTTTAGTAAAAGTCTATTCATCATAACATTAATTTTGATGGATTAGCGAAAAAACGTCTATCTTACGGTCGTTCATTCAGAAAACATCACATTAAGTAATTTTTTCCACCTAAATCTAATGCTTAGGGTGGCATCCCATATGGTCCTGCGGGATCCGCAAAGATTTCGGCATCAACAAGTAAGTGAATTGATTTCTAATCTCTTGCGACTAGAGTTCCAAACCCGATGCCATCGTCGCCCTAATCTGGTCAAACAGCTGCCAACAAATGCACTATGCGATTGCAACCCCCCAAATGCAATATTGTATAATAATAATAAATTTGGAAAGACAAGGTAATATCGATTCAGATAGGGCGGAGAGGGTTGCTGCAATTATCAGAGCCATTGTCACATGCTCGTTGCATTGCAAATGCGATTCTGACATGATATTAAGATCTATACTCTTATGGCCCTTTTTGCCATCGGGAGAGAATAGGCAATTACTAAAGAGCCGGCTCATCCCTTTGGGATTTTGTTTGAACGAGAGAAAATTACAAAAAGATATACGTGAAAGTTTGAGTGACGTTACTATCCCAGATTGCTAAAACTATACACGAAATCAAAACTACTTACCTACTTAATGCCCGCTATGTCAGCAAAATAACTGCATAGATTCCTATGATTTTATTAAGATAATAATATTGCCGTTTAAATTTAATATTCCACGCATGCAATTCCATTTAGCGGAGAGCTTTGCCTAGAGAGAATCTCACAAGAATCCGAGTCCTTCAGACGACAATACTGGCACCATAATCTATTTGCTCTGCGCGGTCGTAGGTATGTACTCGCACAATACCATGAGCCGCTCACAAAAGAGTGTTTACTTAAAACCCCTTTCACACCTCTATTGTACCGTCCACAATTCATAAAAGACCTCTGCGGGAGCCGGCGAGGCCTTCCAAATCCTTCGCGGTTGATATGGGAGAGGATTCCGTCGAGGGTCGACCGCGGCTGGTCGAGATGTACATTGAATAGCCGTAATGTGAGACGCGTCCTTTCATCTTTAAAAATGTTATAAGATTTTTTTCTTGCGTGCGGTAATAGCTCGACTGGGAGTGACCTGAGGTCGCATTGGCTAAGCCAGGATTGGGACTGTCTAAGCTCGCTTGTCACTTGGCCACTTGTTCGGAAAACTATAATTCGCACTAGCTTTGCAGACTTTTGCGATGTAACTATTTTAAGATTACGAAACATTTTGTTTTAGAGCGTTATCACACTTGCGATTCGCGAGCGAGTTTTTTATGGAGGCGAACACGCCGCGAGTTCGCCGCGTACGAGTTTTGTATTGAAAAACGCTTTCAACTCGCTCGCAAATCGCAAGTGTGATAAGGCCCTTATATGAGAGTTTCAGTGGTTTAAAAAAGATCATTTTGTAGGATCATAAAATGCATGTTTCGCCCTGGAGACACAAGCACGCCAAACACCAATAAAACAAAGATCTCATTTCAAGATCACGTGTCTGATGCCAGTCACGTGTCGTCTCACGATAAAGACTGTGTGCTGTACACTAAAATTTAATAGAGCATAAAGAGCACAGGCATTATGGTAAGCTCGGCGTATTTACAAAACAAGGATCCTGGAGTGTTGTGGAAACAGCTTCCTCACAATGGCGGCCCTCCGTTCAATTGTTGCTAATGCCGTGTTCAGGGCGCTTATGTTACGCCGTACGTGAGTAATTTAAAACTTTAGGGGAGAGGTGAGAAAGGGAGTGGAGGAGCCCCGACGGAGGAGCGTTTCTGGGGGCCCGGAATAAAACAACAAGGAAGCTACCGTTGTGTTTACCTTGCAAATTAAAGTGAGTTTTGTTGGATGTTGTTTCTGACTTCTTGAAAATATCGGCAACTTTTAGCTTAATACCTGTAATAAAATAACTTTAATAGGCGAATCGCGTGGCGGGCGACCCTTCTTAGTGCATTAGGTATAGTTATTAGCTTATAGGAAGTATACCTACTTATATTCATATAAGTACCATACTATTAGTACATCGTTAACATGACATGACATGAATAACAATTTGTCATTTCCCTTCGTTACGATTACTTATGTCGTCCATGGGATGTATTCGAAGTCTTAAAATAGGGATCTCCCTGTTCCCTATAGGATCGCTTACGCGTGGCGTGAACTTTAAGCAGATAGATTTAAAGTTCAACTTGACGCGTGAGCGATCCTACAGGGAACAGGGATATCCCTATTTAAGACTTCAAATATAGCCCCATATTAACTCGCGTCTTTTGTCAAGGTAACGCCATCTCCGCAAATTTCTATAGCTGCGAGCCCGTAAACGTGCTAACATTGTCCTTGTGGAGTTACTTTTGTAAATGTACGCAGTTTAATTTACAAGTCTGGAGGACGCCTTTGTAACCAGGTTGGGATAAATTAATGTCACAATGTTAGAAATTACATTGAAACTAATTTACAAGTAAGAGGCTAGAGAGAAAAACGTCACCAAAGGATGTATCTAACGCTATAATTGTGCTCAACGTCTTCCCAGGTTTTCCTATTACTGTACAAAAGAAAAACAAGTTTGTGGGAGTTTCAAGGAAATTAACGAGACGGTTTAATTAAAATCAAGTGTAAATGATAGCGATGTAGCCGAGGTACAATTTTACTGAAACCTTGCGTTGCAGGATTTTCTTTTAGGAAACGTGATTTCTGTCGTCTCCACTGTTTCTGTTTTCTTCGCTCCTTCTGCTTTTAATAAAGAATGTTTAAAAAGAACTCGTTTATCTTGAGTAGGTATTATGTAGTTAGTAGGCAAGAATATTAGTAAAACCGAAACACAAAATCAACCTCATCATCCTCAGTTCCTCACCACACTTCTTTGTTTCACACTATTCAATGGATAAATAAAAGAGACAAAAAGTAACTTTCGATTAAGTAAATTAGATGAAACAGTCCTATACAAAGGCAATAAGAGTGAGGAAGACGATGGAATCTTGTCAACAATGAAAGATAGAGTTCGTGCTGTAATGTGAACATTGAATGGATACGATGACCAAGTTACTGAGCTATTGGTGAAGTGGAATGTATTCGAATCCCAACCTCACATGTTGCGGATAAGGGCGATAGTAAATTTGAAGAAAGGCAACGTTGAAGATTGATCATGCATACGCATCGATGTGTCATTGACTCCGCCATTAGAATGTATAATATGAGCCGTTCCGATTGCAGTAGTCGGCAAGAATTATGTAGTTTATGCAGCTTATGCGAGTTATAGCGTTTAAATAACTAACTGCAATTGAAAATTAAACTATATTTTAGTATCGTTGGCTTATGAATGAATAGGTTTTTAATTATACCTACTAAAGTCGAATTAGTGTACTGACTGGAAACCTTAGTCTATTGGTCTTTACATTTAGCTTTTTTGATTTAGTTGAAATTTGTAAGATTTAAAGAAAAATTTGTAGATTCGATTCCCATTTCGCCAAACTTTGTGATGAGCAATGTTTTAAGGTTCTAATCGTATAAATAAGTATAGCAGGTGCTCCAATATCTGTTTTCGTTACAACTCTTCTCTTTTTTGACCCGACTGCGACAGAGGGAGGGTTATTACTTTCTTTGCTTACATTAAAAAACAAGGCAAGTAAAAAAGTGCTCAATAAAACACGCTAAATGGAAAGGAACACTTTATTTCCTGGGAATTTTTGCATTCGAGAAATATCACCGACGAAGTACTAACCTCGAAATATCGTAAGGCGCAGAGTCATTCGCGGTAATGTTTAGATTTCGCAACAGTCTAGAAAATATTCCCACCGCGGTTTGTTATTAATAGCGGACAAATATCCACGTTGCAATCGTGCGGATTTATGGTCTATCAGCGGAGAAGATTTGCGGCCCTCAAGGAGTTTACCGCTGGGAACCGATTCAGACGTATTGAGAGGATCGTATACGTTGGGAGCGAAAGCAGTTAAATAAAGCGGTCGAAAATTCTCAAATGATTGCCATGTATCAGAAGATATATACTATACTAAAAAAAAAGTTTTGTCACTTCCTGTATATGTTGATTGTTTCTTAGAGCTAATCTCCGGAACCACTGAACAGATTCAAATTATGTTTTCACAAGTAGATAGAGTATAATTTGGAGCACAAATTTATCGTCGTTTTAAAAACAAGATATAGGTATTTGTTCCACGCAGAAGAAGTCGCTAAACAAGGTTCAGCTAGTCTACCACAAAAAAAAAAAAAAACAGTGGAACAAGGATTGTGAAAAGGTAGCGAGAATTCGTTGAATTCCTCAATCGTATTGATGAGAACTACTGGATATCGGTGACGAATGTGGGGGGTGGATTCTTTACCCAAACAGACGCTAGTTTTCTCCACAGAGCTCCATTTGTAACGACCGTACTTTATAGTCGTCGTTCCAACGTCGAACAAGCAGATGGAACATCTGTCCTTATTGTAATGTCCTAAGTCCTGTATATGCAGATCAGGATAGCAAAATGTTGTTCCTAAGTCCTAACTCGATTTGGAGAACATTTCAATTGAAAGGACTCTCTAGTTTTCAACATGAGACTACAAGGTGGGCAGTCACAAATTATTTCGTTTACGTTTACACCATTCGGTGCAAGTCTAAAAGCAACAAGCGCTGACAAGTGCATGCGACAATGTAGCAGGTATCGAACATTCAGTATGCAATAAGCGTCGTTTTAGTATTCGCGTTCCGACATGTCATATCGTAAGGGATTCGTAATGTTCGTCACGATTGCGCGCGAACGTTTTCGGAAATGTGTCGGCGGTTGTTTTATTGGATGGCGTTTGAATCTTAATTGCGATTTGTCCAAGGATTTGTTTACTCACTTATAAGGTTAGAATCGGTAGATGTTTACAAATAGTATTTACCCTATTTGGCTCAATTGGAAGTAGTTTAGCTAGAATGATGATAAATAAAATAGGAAAACACGACTGAAGTTCAATCATTATTCGTTAAACACACACACACACACACACACACACACATGAACAGAAGATAGATAAGTAAACAAATACCTACAAAGTATTCTGATTTATCCCGTAATGGTCTGTGATCAGATTATGATTAACGTCAGCTTGTAGCAATAATTATTGTAAATATGACTTTTCTAAATATGACTTTGATAGGTATATGGTCAGTATCATGTAATAAATAGAATGTTAGGTTCTATATTTCCGCAAGGAATAAGATATGCTAAGTATATGATCCGGTTTTAGGTTACTTTACCTATAGGTAACTTAAAACTGGAATTCGTGACCGTGCATGTGAAAGGATGAACCCACGAAACGTTTCAAATGACATAAGAGACTATAGATAAGTGTCAAGCGTCCAGGTCAATCGCAAAGCAAAAATACAGGTTTGTATCTATTGTCTTCAAAATTTAGGTACTTACTACGATATTCTAGTTATTATCCATACTAATACTATAAATTCGAAAGTATTTAAACTCTGCATGTCTGTATTTCTGTCTGTTACTTCTTCACGCTTAAACCAAATTAAATCTGTCCAAGATTTGGATAAAATTACCAAGCGAGTTCCAGGGTTTTTATGCCGGAGCCTACGTACAAATAAAAGAGATTTGAATGCCGACAGCGAGTTTGATCTTGCATATAAATATAATTACCCCAAGAGCACCGAAGTAGGTACTCAAAATACCTAATCGATCCATGTTTTAGCATTCTAAACACAGCATCGAACTTAGTCCCGTACGTATCCCAAATACCAAGAACTTCACACTAGCGAGCGCGAGGCTGATTGAAATAAACCGCAACTATCCATAGATAGATCCATTAACATTTTAATGGTATGAATTATTAGGTAGCTGACAGTTCAGCGGTCGGGTCACGCCACAGTTGTTTTAAATATTCAGCCCTTTCCCACGTACATCACACCGAGCAAACGTCGATAGTGTAACTATTTCCTGCTCTATCTGCACACAGAGACAATGCTTTTTTAGGGTTCCGAAGTCCACAAGGAACCCTTATAGTTTCGCCATGTCCGTCCGTCCGTCCGTCCGTCTGTCCGCACTATTGCTCGGAGATGCTTAGTCCTAGAAAGCTGTAATTTGGCATGAATATACATATTAGTTACGCTGACAAACTGGTACTAATACTGGTAATAAAATTTTGAAATATATTTTTTATAGGGTACCTCCCCTACTCGTAAAGTGGGGATGTAATTTTTTTTTCTTGCGTACCCCATGGTGCGGCATATCGTTGAATAGGTCTTGAAAACTATTGTGGGTTTGTTCAAACTATTTTTGATTAAGTGATGCTTTTGTGAAATATTAAGCTTTAAAGTGCTATTTTTTGTTAGGGTCACTGGTCCCCCCCCCCCCTGCCAGCTAAATGGTGGTATTTGGGTGGCTGGAAAAAATCACGGTTGTGACATATATAACGTAGTTGAAATGAAAACTATCACAGCTAAGTAGGCTGTCCGCACTATTGCTCGGAGATGCTTAGTCCTAGAAAGCTGTAATTTGGCATGAATATACATATTAGTTACGCTAACAAACTGGTACTAATACTGGTAATAAAATTTTGAAATATATTTTTTATAGGGTACCTCCCTTACTCGTAAAGTGGGGATGTAATTTTTTTTTCTTGCGTAGGTACCCCATGGTGCGGCATATCGTTGAATAGGTCTTGAAAACTATTGTGGGTTTGTTCAAACTATTTTTTGATTAAGTGATGCTTTTGTGAAATATTAAGCTTTAAAGTGCTATTTTTTGTTAGGGTCACGTGCCCCCCCCCCCCCCCCTGCCAGCTAAATGGTGGTATTTGGGTGGCTGGAAAAAATCACGGTTGTGGCATATATAACGTAGTTAAAATGAAAACTATCACAGCTAAGTAGGCTGTACAAACTTACGAGTAATAGTCGACCAACTTATGATGATGATTTTTCTCGAGCGGCAGGGGCGTCGGGCTGGCACGTCATACCACAGGCTAGCTAGATGCTAATAAGTCTTAGAAAGGTACTGTGGGCATCCTCAACTTCGGAACTTTGCGCGTGGCCCGACACGCACTTGGCCGGTTTTTTTTGTTGTTATTGATAGGCAAGCGAGCACACAGGCCTAATGGTAAGCGTTCACTGCTTCAAGCGGACAAAAGAAATCATAAGATTTCGAAAGCGTTGCCAACGCATCAGCCTAAGATGGAATGCCTCTCCTCTATGCCAGTATATTTCACTGACTGCCTTGCCCCCATTACCGGAACACAACAAACCGAGCACTGCTAGCGGCAGATTAGCATGGAATACCCTACCCTATCTCGATGGGCACCAGACCCTACCACCAGCAAAACCATTTTCTCCCTGAGATTTTAATTTGGATCGTGGGATATGAATATTGGTATGATTATAACGAGATAAGTAATCATGTAACATAAAATAAAGACGTCTAACATTCAAACAGTGTTTTTATCATTATAAGTATTCTGTATCATTGCAATACCCGACATAAATTAACTACGTACTTACATGAAAACTCTGTGGACTGATAGTATGCGTTTGGTCAATGTCAATATCAACTGAGTCACAAAAGATTAAATCAATCAAACTACATTGACGACTCAAAACTAAATAATAGCGCAAGTCACTCACTGTTACTAAGAAAATGTATTATTTTATTTATTTATGCATACACGATCAGACGACAAAGTCATGAGTCAAATTACCGAGAAATATGTCTCGATCTTTTTAATTCCCATAACTGATGTTGCATTGTATAAGTAGTTCTCCAGAACTAAACAGCATTATTATCGAATAAATATTTCTCTATTCTATTCTATAATATACTTAACTGAAATTACCTTTATAAAACCCTGTATACCTAATCTATTACAGTTGTAAATTGCACGTGATTCTGATGTAATGCAATGCACAGTCCCGTGGGAACGCTATATCATCGCGCAATTTCACGCGGACAGAGTCGCGGGCAGGAGACACTAAAAAAAACAATTACTACTCACATATTATAGTTACCGAATAATATCATTCTGCACTATTAATTTACATTCAGACGTTTTACAGCACACGACAAAGCTCAAGTTTGCACTGTGTATCCTTCTAGCTTCAAAATGCAGCGCGACACGCGACGAAAACGCCGCGTTATAGTAGGTATGCGATATAAAATGCGCAATGCCCTGTGACGTCAACAGCGTCAACTGCGATTTTGCGATTTGATACGCTTGGTTTTTTCGCATGTGTTGCTTGGTGAATCGACTTTGCCGATGATTTCTGCTTATGTTTCGGGTGATATTTCCTTTAATTTTCTAAAACTCCTGCCGCCAAATAGCAGTGCTCACCGCTTCTGCCGCAATTAGGTAGGTACTATCTACTCGTAAGTCTGTGATGCTCGCATTGTTGTATTTCGGTAGGGGGTTAGGGCAGCCGGTGAAATTTCTGGCACAGAGGCATTCCATCTTAAGCCTCAGGGTAGAGGCAACGCATTCGAGATTTAATGGCGGATCATAGGATTTCGGTGTCCATGGGCCGCAGTGACCACTTACCATCAGTGGGCTGTGCGCTCGTTTGCCTATACCAATGACGTAAAAAACTGATATACAGTGCAGCAGAACAGTAACTCGTATATACTACTAGTTCTGCTGCACGCATTATACACAAAATCGCCATTTTAAAATAACTCTTAACAAGGGGTTAACGAGACGTAACAAAAAAAGTCAATTGCATTTAGCACCAAGTACACAATCATTATGTGTCTAAATATTTGAGTATCCGCGTTGAATAAAGGTCACAATAAAGAAGTTACCTAGACACCAGTTACTATAGTGTTGAATTAGGTCAATTCTGCAGTTTCATATAAAAGTAAGTACCTTCGCATGTTGCAATACTCGTATGCACCGCACGGAAGCATACCTAGTAATAAAACTACTATGTAACTTTCTTCGAAACTTGAAACAAGTGACGATGTATAAGTATATTCCGAAAGGCAGCTTTCAGCGACAAGGTTACTGTAGTATTTTTGATTGAATTGGTGATGAATGATAACATTACTTAATCTCATTAAAAATAAATAAGCTCTTTCACATGTTTAATCGCAACAAGTCATACACAGAACAGTTCCAGAAACAATGCTCGAATAAATCAATCCCTGTGACTTGCAGCGAGTACAATTTCACTTATTCTTTTAAGATTGGCTACACTACACACCTATAAGCTATGAGAGACCTCTTTGCGCACCTTGCCACAAGAGAAGCGAGCGCACATGACTAAAGTGTTGTTATGTCAGCTAAAAGATGGCCACTGGTGGACGCAGACCTGGCACAAGTTTGACCATCACCACTGCTTCTGCTTCTATTGGATTCTTGCAAACTAAGGTCATCGCTCCATCGTATTGGAGGCTCGACAGTGCTGTCGAGCCTTCAATATCTAGGCAGAAGCCAATCGAGAATTTTCTGTTCCTCTAGTGTAAGGTTTGCAACAAATTAAGCAACGTCGAGAACGCCTTAGCGTATTCTTGTCTTGGTCAATTTTAATTAAAATGGCGAGCGAGGTTTTCTAGGTCCTCTGGGTGTTGTTGTCAGGCCTAATAATGCGCCGAGGCTGCGCACGGCCCGGAGATGCTGAAATGAAGCTCGTATTTATAATCTTCCTAGCTTCTGCCCGCGACTTCGTCCACGTGGCACTCGGTTATAGCGTTCCCTATTCCCTATGAGTTTTCCCTGACACCATACAACAACAATGGTTATTATAAAGGAAACAAACAACAACGCAAACTATCTCCCACACTCGTGTCAGACCGAGCGATCACGAGAAAATTAAATGCACCTCAAAATCTCGACTGCTTAGCAGCGTGACTAATTAAACTTCTGCTTGCAATGTTTACTTTATCTCAGGTACAGTAGAGAACTAGTGATGGGGAATTACTGAAACTAGCATAATAATAATAAGTGATTTATAAGATACTATTTTCACTTTCAGACCCATTGTGCATTGGTAACTGGTCATTGGTTCTTGTGTTGCAAATGCCTATAGTCTTCTGAGACAACTTTTCATATCATAAAGTGAAACGTCTGCGCTCACTCTCTTAGGAGAGGAGGCCTCTGCCAACAGTGGTAACCTTAATAGACTCCGTGTCCCGTGATACAATTTCACCTTTCAATGACCACTTTCAGCTATGCATCGTCTTCCAGACACTCAGTCAGTAAAATAAGAGTTTTATATTTATTGATATTGATTGATGGTAGTAGTAACGTCACTTAGAAGGCAATGGAAAGGGCTATGCTCGGGGTTTCTCTGCGTGATAGAATCAGAAATGAGGATATCCGCAGTAGAACTGGGGTCACCGACATAGCCCGAAGAATTGCGAACCTTAAGTGGCAGTGGGCGGGGCACATTGCTCGCAGGACTGATGGCCGATGGGGCCGGAAAGTTCTCGAGTGGCGTCCGCGAACCGGGAGACGAGCTGTCGGTAGGCCTCCAACAAGATGGATCGACGACCTCGTGAAAGTCGCGGGAAACCGGTGGAAGCAAGTAGCACAGGACCGGTCTGAGTGGCGAGCCTTGGGGGAGGCCTATGTCCAGCAGTGGACGTCTATCGGCTGAAATGATGATGATGATGATGATGATGATGAGTAGTATCGTGGTAGGACCATCTACCTGCCTATTTATCTATTGTAGGCGGTCAGCGATCTCATTTCGTTTTGGAAACTTGCCTGAAATTCAAGAAACTTTTGTAAACTTCCAAGCTTGGTACCATCACTAGATAGGTACAAAGTTGCATTTACCCTCAAGACAGCAACATTGTCTTCAGCGGAGCTGAATCGACGGAATAATTCAGATGCAATCCTTACAGGTACAGGTGCATTTTCTGGAACTTTTCTTTGTAACTTAAACAATAGTCGTTCTAACCTTTCTCCTTTAAAAATAAATTAAACGTCTGCTCTATGTTTAAGATCAACAACTGTAGATACTTTTCTTAATTTCGTTGTAAGTAAATGTAAATTAAGTGTAGAGTATTATCCAGCAATATATGTGCGGTCTGTTGGATGATATAATTACCTAAAATGCATATGCTTATAAAAAGAGTTGCATATAACGTTATCTACAAAATTGTTAATCCTACACTTGAGCACAGATTAATAAATATAGTTACTTGAAGTCGTAAATAATGTACATTGTCTCAAACTTTCGCGATACACACTCATATTAAACACACTATCAACGGGACTTAATGGCGTAAAAAAGAAAGTGGTAAAATATAAATCGTTTTTACGCGATTAAGTCCCGTTGATAGTGTATTTAATATGTAAATAATGTACTCATATTATTTTTGCACGCCTTTTGGCCCGGATAGCTATAGGAGGAGCAAGTCGAATCCTGTTAAACAACCCCACTGTATATACAAGGACCAATATATAACAATAAAAAATTGTTAACAGTAGGTAATCTCCAAAAAAAACCGGCCAAGTGCGTGTCGGGCCACGCGCAAAGTATACGGTTCCGAAGTTGACGATGCCCACAGTACCATTCTAAGACTTATTAGCATCTAGCTAGCTTGTGGTATGACGTGCCCGCCCGACGCCCCTGCCGCTCGAGAAAAATCATCATCATAAGTTGGTCGACTATTACTCGTAAGTTTGTACAGCCTACTTAGCTGTGATAGTTTTCATTTCAACTACGTTATATATGCCACAACCGTGATTTTTTCCAGCCACCCAAATACCACCATTTAGCTGGCAGGGGGGGGGGACACGTGTCACTAGCAAAAAATAGCACTTTAAAGCTTAATATTTCACAAACGCATCACTTAATCAAAAAATGGTTTTAACAAACCCACAATACTTTTTAAGACCTATTCAACGATATGCCGTACTACTATGGGGTAGGTACGCAAGAAAAAAAATACATCCCCACTTTACGAGTAGGGGAGGTACCCTATAAAAAAATATATTTCAAAATTTTATTGTACCACTTTGTCAGCGTAACTAATATGCATATTCATGCCAAATTACAGCTTTCTAGAACTAAGCATCTCCGAGCAATAGTGCGGACAGACGGACGGACGGACATGGCGAAACTATAAGGGTTCCTTGTGGACTTCGGAACCCTAAAAAGTAGCATGGCGCCTAACTTTTTAATTATGAGGTACGCACACATTGAACCCTGTGCGTTCATTGGCGGATAAACCATTGATACATTCGACGGTATTATTATAGTTGACTAATTAGACATAGAAGAGACTAGCTTTTTATCTAGATGATGCTTCAATTGTAAATAATCTTCAATGAAACAGTTTTCCGGCGTAGAAGTAGGTAATTTGAAATCGAAATGAATTAAAATTTAATCTATGGCACTTTACAGGTGGAATTGAAATAAACTGAAACTATAGGTAAGGAAATAAGTGAGACCAAGAGTCATTAAAATACTACCTGCCTACTGCATTGCGATTGTTTTTGTCCAATCGACTAAATTTTATGATCCAATATATGTATACCTTATTTGTGTTGGTCATTATTGATTTCTGATACTTATCGTAACGTGGTTGATTTGAAACAATACTTATGTTCAACTGGCATAAAATGGTTTTAAAGTGGAAACATTATTCTGCCTTATTTGGTATGGTTTACCATACCTTATCGTGCTTTTATAAAATTCCAATCTTAAACTTACCTCATGCATGTTAAAAATATCGTTAGTGGCCTGGCCTGTAGGGCTCATTTGCCTGCCTAATTACCGATAAAATAAATAAGAAACATCGTTGATTCGATGGCGTAGGACCGATCTCTATTTAATACCTAGGTACAATTGGAGAGGCTTAATATTTGGCGACAAGTGAATTCAATTATGATTTCTGATCATCATTCTGTGATCACTGATTACGTGTATATGCGTGTGTCTATGTTTGAAAATAAGCAAACATCGGTTTCGCATTTCTGTCAATAGTGTCAAATAATCTAATCTTATATTTACGAAGCGACGCAAACGAGTTCGAATAGTTTTTTTCACAGACAGTAAGTAACACGCGAAATCGCCAAACACTATGTCACTTTACTAGACGACCTTGACAACGCGTAACGCGCACGGAATTCTAACGCACTACGCGAACCAAATATTATGACAAGTTTCGAAAGCTGATTGTTATTTGAACTATTGCGTTGTACGTATTTCAAGCTTGCGTGGTAATATTTAAGATTCATTTAAGGCTAACGTATCGGGTTACTATTTGGATAAGCTGCTTCTACCGCAATACCGCAAAGGCTCGGTCTGAAAACCAGCGCAGGGTATTCATACCCAGCACTATGCTGAGACCGGGACCCTTTATTGCACCTTAACTATATTATGTTTTTATTATGTATACTTTTAATATGTTTTGTAAGGTTGTGATAATAAATAAAGATTCTGATTCTGATTCTGATAAGTACAAAATATTTTTAATTAGGGACACTAGTATTTTTACCGAAATGTAATAAATATTGAGAAATTATAAAAATAATTGATTGAAATTCATGTCGATAAGATTTTATCTATTTCAGATTTTATAAATAATTGTATTTATAGCCAGCTGTTTCAAAAAATATTGGAAGTTCGTTGTCGACTAAATGATAAATTGAGCTCTACAATAAATGAAGTAAAAAAACACAACACTGTAAATACTGTAATAAAACCATTGACCTATAATAAGTATAATAACATATGGACGAGCAGTGCCTAACAATATGTCGAAATCTATGGAGCAAACTGACATTAAAAAATACGCTCAGATATGCTAATAACGCCTCTTTATAATATGTGTCAAGATAAATATTGTATACAAAAGTAAACCTAACCCTATAAGACTTAAGTGTCAAATTTACTGAGCGCCAAACGGTTGCCCGAGTTGTTCGGGCACCCGTTTTGCCGGGCCATTTTTCTCCGGCTGATTGTGAATCCTTACATATAATACATCAATGAATAAAACCAATGAAAATTCATCGGTCGTGTGGAAAGCTGCAAAGAAATTCCGCGATGCCTTGCCTATTCATAATTTAACTGCCGATCCCATTACAGATAGCACTCGAATTAGGAATGAGACCATAAATCTGTTTCGGGTAGTGCCTTGGAAGCTATCAAGTGTATTTATTGCTGCGATAATGTAATAGGCAGCGGGATACTCGGCGTCAACACGGTTCAATACAGATTTGCTAAGGAACCGAATCTCTATCGGATTAGGGACAGATTGTGGTTACAAACTTCAGATTACGTCCGTAATAATAATGAGAATTTCAATCTCGAATTAGATTGTAGTTAAGTAATTGAAAGAATTGTAATTTAGTTTTTTTACTGAAATAAAGAAACATATTTTTTTATCATATTTTAGAAATAATATTGAATTCATAACACAGGTTAAAAAAATACTTATTAATGGTCCGATTAATTCTGCAAGTAGGTATCAAATAATTGTTTGTCCCGGAAGCAATTGAAGAGATATATAAACCAAAAACGTAGACATATAAAATGTGTACCTAGGTCTGAGGATGCAGAATGGAACACATATCTAATGAGAGACATTCTTTAACATCGGTTATTACACTATTTGAAGGAACACTACCAAACTTACGAGAAACAATTGTTTATTGGCAGAATTTCTTTGATAAGTTGAATTCTTCCGCTTTTTCCAAGATTGCGGCGAGAAAAACATTTCCTGCATTCGTTCCCCTTTATGTGAGTTCACAGGAGTAGGTGGGGCAATTTACGTACGTCGCTGCATTTTGTATGGCACGTCGATTGAATCGAGTCAGTTCGTCTTGGTCTTGGACCAACGCCAGGGGATGGACCACTGTGTTACTGTGGAGAGTTATCTTGAAGTCTGTAGAGTTAGTTGAATTAATAGAAAAGCAGTTGGTTAGAATTTTGTTTAGGAATGCTGAATACCTGATTTTAGAGTAGACTTATTGCAGTAGCACAATTTTAATTTGCACAAAACAAAGACCCTGGTGGCTGGTACCTGAAAATTAAGATTTACCTACCAGGTGTCACTTTCAAAACGGCTCTGTAGGTATTCGAACGTCACAAGCCACGTCGCAATTAGGCATCTTCTGGGTAAGCGTGTTCCACCTTAGACCCTCCCTATCATTACTTTCCATCAGGTGTGATCAGGGTCAAACGCAAGCCCATTTGTAATAAAAAAAACATCCAGCATTTTAGGCTACGAAGCGTGCCGAATAAATAAAATACGTACGAAGGACAAACATAATCTTGTTTGTGAAACCATAGGTACAGTAATTAATAAGCCAATGATATTGAATTACATTGAAAATCGGAAGTTCTTGAGACTGGAACTGATTGACAGCTTCGAATCAAATAACTAGAACTAGTGAATTACTAAACTAAATTAAATTGTGAAACAAGCAAAGCTTTAGTGTAGGGAAAGTGTAAGGAAATAGGTACAACTGAATAATTCATAAGAAACTAAGCCAGATATAGACTTGAGATCAGATAAGTGCTAACTTATAACAACGTACCTACCGTACCAAATAGGGTAATATTTGAGATTTTGTCGAGTCTGATTGTATTTGCAAATTCAACCAAAAAATTTGAAATTCGGGATTTATATAATGCTCAAAAGCTTAAAATTCTGATGAAGTACCTACTACGGATGGTAGAGAAGAATTTCTAAAATGTAATATAACTCTTATGATGTTGAAATAAGGATTAAATTTCGATTTCATTAGCATAAGCATTGACAACGTAGAAATTATACTGAATGCATGAATGATAATGAGTAAGGACGAAGACACATATGGCTGACTATCAAATCCAGAGACAATCAAACCCAAAAACTACCAGTCCAATAGTATGGTAGGTACCGAAAATGACGAATTGATAAGCTTCCGAACAAGTCCATTTTATAAGGACGTTGTCACAATAAAGGCAACAAGCAAAGTTAGCTGCGATACGTAGCTATTTCTCATAGTTTTAAACTCTAGTAGTAACTTGGGAGTCTTTTAAAAACTAACAAATGAAAATGTATATCATAACGGGATGGTTCGCTTTCCATGGCTTTCTCTGTAACATTTGGTACTCTTATTTTGCCATGAAGAATACCGTAAAATTCAAGGAATCTTTTATATAAATTTCAAAAACGGTAAACGCCCTTTTCAGCTTAAAAACAGTTGCCAACTCCTGGTTGTCTTAGAATCTAGATGATTCTCACTATGCAGTTGTACATACAGGTTTGCCTTTAAACATAAAGTTTTACAGGGGCGCAGAAAACAAATTGCTTTCTGTACAAGTACTGCGCAGATTAATTGAAAATTTACGCTTTCAAAAGAGAATACATTCTATGAGCAATACCATTTTACGTTTTATCCTATATCCATACATAAAGCGACACGTTTTGTTGACCTGAATTGACCAGATTGTTCCTGAATACCTCCACTTTTACTGTATGGTAAGGTCGAATTTCCTTCACTAGACTACTGGCAAATGGTTGCACCGGTGGAAGCAATACAGTTTAATGCCCCGGGGAAAAACGTCACTATTGATTTTTTAAAGGGAAGTCTATTATTATGAGTAGTTTTTAATTTCATGTAGCTTCCACAGTCCGCATTAGTCGATTCTTTAATAATATACCACTATAGAACGACGATTTCGAGCGATTGTTTTCCTAACACTTTCTCTCTAGTAATATTACTTCTACTAAAGTTTAAGAATTTGGAAATCGTTCAGATTTAGTGCTTGACTTTGTACTTGACATCCCAATGCTAAACACTTCCAAAAAAGAGCGGAAAACGCCTAATATATACACAAATAGAATTACCTATCAAATCAGCTCTTGAGTCACCAAAATTCTACTCCAATGTTTAACTCACTCGTACTTTTTGCTTCTACTAAAATCCTACAATCAACAAGCTATACCTACAATTATCCTACGATTTACGTGTATCAACGTACGATTTTATTGACAGCAGTTTTGGTTAGTGATTCATTTTATTTACTCATGGTTTGCTTGCCACCACTACAATTAGGCTTCATTCGATTGAGCTTTGCAATAATTATTCATCACTAGTTGGCCTGGTGAACTAGGCGATTCTTTTTTAGGGTTCCGAAGTCCACAAGGAACCCTTATAGTTTCGCCATGCCCGTCCGTCCGTCCGTCTGTCCGCACTATTGCTCGGAGATGCTTAGTTCTAGAAACCTGTAATTTGGCATGAATATACATATTTTGTGAAATATTAAGCTTTAAAGTGATATTTTTTGTTAGTCACGCGTGCCGAACAAAAAAAGAATCAGCCAAATCGATCCAGCACTTCTCGAGCCTTAGCCAGACTAACACACGGCGATTCATTTTTATCATCATGATTCTATGATTCGTTTCCTAAATCTACTTGATTTTCATCGTTATCGTCACGAATCTTGCAGAATCTTGCTGATAGTAAGATTCATTGCTGATTTTACTATCAGAGTTCTAGCACACTAATCGCAGTCATCATATCCACTATAAGAGACTACAAAACAAAGCCTTGTTATGTCTATGATGTCATATACAGTAAATTCCTGTAAATTTTTAGTTTATTGTTGAAATTTTCCTTCTATGAGATTGCAGTATAACTTAGCCTCTTCTACGTCAGTTTAATGGTCTAGCTAGCTAGTTAATCATTAATTGCTAAGTCTACAATGGATCATGCAGTAGTTTAAGTACTTCAACCGTACGAGGGCTCCACGTAGTTTTATTGCAATTTATATTGAAAAACCTTCAGCAGGAAAATTTATTCCAGTCTTTACGGCTCCCATTCGTAGAAATGCTCCTGAATACAATTTCTAGATTCGATAAGTGTATATGTTTAAAATGTAATGGTTTTAGTTCTTTCCTGGAGCTAGATTCATGTTTAAGGAAAATTATTTAAGAATAGGTACTATTTGTTTCTGTAGTTTTAATTGGGGGGATTTGGATGGAGATTTGCCCATCAAAAAAGAATCATCGAACCGGAATCGGAAATCGACGGAGTAATCGAGGAACATTGTTTTTGTCGGTTAATAAATTAACTCACTGAGAACAATCAAATTGGTTTTATTGCCAATTTCTTTGTAAAATAGACACGCAACCTTGACACAAAAGTAATGCATTTCGATATCCAAATGAATATCAATTAAGAGATACCCAATATTTCACAGTTCTTCGATAAAACGCCGACAAAGCGATTAGCTTCCCGCATCGGAACCGGCCATGTTCGGCCGCTATTAAAAAGTTACCAGCATAACAATGCGGCCCTAAAACTACACGCCTTAAAAAACATTTGAGTTTGAAGTTTAAAACTAAGCTGTTACGGTTTCGGATTGTGCTAACGTTCCTGCCAACAGCATTGCAATTTCAATTGTAGAAATAGCAATTTGTCATGACATAGTGCGTTGCCGCGGGCGATGCTAACCTTTTGATAGAATATCGAAGATTCCCAATTAGCTCGAGTTTGTAAACACGCTGGTAATTAATAGGTCTTCTAGTTACCCCAACAATGCGATATCGTTATTGCCTGAAAGCGTGTTTGAGTTTTAATGATGGTCTGACGGAATAGGATTCTACGTCGAAATTTCATCGCTATTTTTAATAGTACAAGTCACATTTTTCACTGGATAATACGCTTGTTCAGGTTTCCGGTGTATATAAAACGACTTTACCAGAAAGAGGCTAAGATCCAAAATTGCAGTCCTGTGCGGACGATACGGGAAATCACGCGATGTCCTCTACTAAGGATGGTAAAATTCTTCAAGTAAATTAATTGAACAAGAATATCAGAAGAGCCGTTCAGAGCTTGCTAACACAAAAATAGTTGGTCGATAGAATTAATTGCTTAACCGTTGGTTCTTGTAAAAATGAAACAAGGAGCCCTGATATTAGTATCTGTGTACAACATAAGGACGCGAAAAACAGTAGGGGAGAAGTGGTATGAAAGAGCCAGTTTTCTAAACGAAGCAAAAAGATATACTTTTAATGAAAGAAATTAGGATTTTTTAAACTCTAATTATGGTTTGTTTATTAAAGTAGATAATTTCATACGAAAAATCCGTAAAAACATCATAAAAACCAATAAAATAATCGTTTTTGCAAAGTGTGTCATTTGGCTCTTTCATAACTTTGCGGTATTGAAAGAGCCACTGAAAGTTATGAAAGAGCCAGTCTGTATTAATTATGAAAATAATGCAAAATTATAACTCTGCACGGTTATTATAATTACCAAAAAGGCACATCTAACAAATAATTATTGAAAACTTATGATGTTTTCGTTATATTTTTATTATATCAGTTATTTTAAGTCATTCTAACAAATTCTTTAATTTTAACATATTTTCAGTCATAACTTCCTATTTTAGGTACATAATGTTAATATTTTTACTTGAGCGTTATTTTTTTTAACCAATATTGAAATTTAAATAAAATAGCATATAATAATCTTCTTTCAAATACCACATTGTAAAATTTTCAAGAACTTGAAAAAATATTGCACACATTGAACTTCAAATATTTCTTTAAAATTATGTTTTTTCGGCCTTTACAATAATATAAAAATGTCTGTATCTTAAAATTGTAAACAATTGTTACAAGAGTAATTGAATTTCCCTTTAAATGCTACAGGATTCGTAAGCCCAACCAGAAGTGCTTCTTCCATTTTCGATTATGTTGGTTTTTATTTTTATTTTTTGGACCAAGCTTTTCCATAATACAATACCTGAAGCAAATAATTTAATAATACCTAAGTAGACGTATATAAAAACCGCTTAATAATTAATTTATCTATTTCAAATACAGGTTTTTTAATGTTGGGTTTTATGAAAGAGCCAGCTCTTTTAAGGCCCTTTATCCCGGCTCTTTCATGACTTATTGTTAAAAAATATATTGCCTTCAAAATAACAACTATATAAAAACTTCTGTGCGTTACTTTTTACGCAGCTGTAAGGTCCAATATATACACAAACTCAATCTACAATTCATGTACCTCTATTGGTTCACAGTAATATACCAAAAAAAAAATTAACTGACGCAAAATACTTACTTTTGAGTGCCAAAAACTTTGACTCGATATACCGGCGACCATTGGTCCCGGTGAATTGTCAAATGTTTGTGGGTGACAGGAAATCAGTATTGCCACTTAAAAATAAATTTGCTAACCAATTCGTTCATAAACTACCGAAATAATGCAAGTGGCTCTTTCAAAACCTGGCTCCTTCATGCCACTTCTCCCCTACTTCATTACGAGTAGCGTCATCTTGATTTTTTCTTGGTCTTCTTTTCGTTGGTACTAGGTATAACTATAAGAAGATGAAAATAAAAATGTATAGTTTTTCGGAACATTGCTCGCAGGATCGTTGGGCCAGACAGAATGTTTTCGTAAATAAGCAAACTGGAAACATTTCCAATATAATCGCATTCAAGCTAAGATAACCTAAGCTGTTTAAGATCTAGCGGTAAAGACTCTTCTGGTCCTTGTTACGCCGAGAAAGTCAAGCTTACCCTTAACCCTGGATTGATGCGATCTATAATATGCAGGATGTTATGCAAGTTTGCCATATACGTCAAGCACCGTTGGTTCCAGGCAGGTGCCGAACCAGTCCAGTTGCATTTCTGAGCCGAGATGAGCAAATGACGGCAAATGTCAGGAAAAAAGCGAAATAGTTTCGCACTTTAAAAAAGGAAATGCAGTTAAAACGCATCCGTTTTCGAAATGTTGCGATCATTTCAGAGTTCTAAAGGATTTTAATAGTAATCGATTATTGCAATTACCACGTCCTGGTTTTCCTGTGAGCTGGATTTATGCGTTTTTTAGTGAGTCAAGAATTCAAGATTTTTAAATTGATTACGGTGTCTGGAACCCAATAAATAATCTACTCAGTAAATTGCTTTACGAAATCATATTTTCAGGCATACAGAGCTAGGTAGGTACTCAATGAGGTATGTCACGTCTTGTGCTGAGACAAAACAAAATGACTGGGTAGTCTGAGGACCGTAGTCCTAATGCTAACAACGTTATATTACCTATTAGTAATATTGTTTTGGAAAATACGATTCCCTTAACAGTCGTCTGTCTAAATCCCATCACATAATCTAAATCTACTCATCTCATAAATCATCAGCGGCCCCGTTTTATGCAACAGGCATTTCTTGTATCCTCCGCCCGTGCAACATAGATGGCGCTAGCGGTCTGAATAGCATCAAGGTCGCCAGACACCCGTTTAAAATTCGATACACACATAGCAGTTTGATTGTCTGTTCTAGTGAGAGAGATGTGTTGCTTGCTGTTGCATTAGAAATAAGCACACGACTAATGAAAAATAAGGATCTGCTAGCCCGAACTAAATAATAAGTCAAATGGTGATAGACAATGCACAACTTGAACCAATAACAAACATTAATGTTTGTATTTTGCTCATGCCACGACATTTTCTTTTCTTGATAAGTAGGCCATGCTTATCTTTTATAATATAGTACCATTTTAAATTTCTAGTAGGCATATTTTAAGTTACATTAATCTAGTGGACTTTTTGATGGATGCTATGGTAAATATGGTAGAACCTTTTATGTAATACAGACATTTTCACAGCATTTCTTTTCTTTTTATACTTGCCTCTTTATATTCACCCACGAGGTAGGAAGGTATAATAATAACGGATATTTGATTTGAAAATCATCTACGAATTAAATTCAGTGGAAGTTTAGTGTCCATGCAGTAAAACTTGCAGGCCGAATCTAATATGTACATGAATAATTAAAGACGTACCAATGCATCTAGTTGCCACTGTTGCCAGAGGGGGGTGAAACCCACACTCGCCCTTTTTATTATATTCTGTCTGTTATGTGAGACTCAGAAGGTGCATGCTTACGTTATTAAAAACCATTACTCATTAGCCATTAGTACAGATTTCGCGAGGTGGCGTAAAATTAAATTGGCTTTGACTTGCCTGCAAGATTTTAGCATAAACATTAGTTTGTATTGTAGGTGCTGCATACAATAAATAGTACATTACAGACCTAGGGTGGTGAATTCGTAAATGTCCCAGATCGCAGGTTTCTGTGGCCCGAACCGAAGGTGAGGCCCATAAATATGCGATCTGGGGCTTTACGAATTACCGCCCGTGGTTTGTCA
Source organism: Aethes cnicana (assembly GCA_963971205.1). Lineage (NCBI taxonomy): Eukaryota > Metazoa > Arthropoda > Insecta > Lepidoptera > Tortricidae > Aethes > Aethes cnicana. The sequence continues at coordinate 12,501,819 of OZ020284.1, forward strand.
AAAGTTTTACGTCTTGCCTTAGCCAAAAAGAGATTTTCTCTCCGCGTAGCGTAGCGGGCAGAAAATCCCACTTTATGGCCAAGGGTGATGTAAAATATTATTATTAGCTGCACCAGGTGAGAGCTTTTTCAATAACCACCAGCTAGTCTTGGTGCTAGCACACTAGTGACACTCCATAAAAACGGAATCTAAACTGCACATTTAATTATTAGGTATTGCGTAGGTACTAATATGTGCGCGTGTGTGCATGATTGATTGATTGCCCGTTCCGACCGATTTTTGCTATAGTTGGAATATACTGCCCGTCAGTGCACTATCGACGATATTTAAGTAAGTACCTACTTGCGTCTAACATTGTATTTTTCAGTTACAATATTTAGTAGAAGAAAAGATACTGGAAAATCAACTATGAACAAAGTTCTAATAAACACGCAGCGCCTTGGTGAATGACAAGTCAGTTCCAAATATCTTACTTATCTAATCTAATGATAGTTCCAAAGTTTTGTATAGATATAAAATGTACCGTTACAAAAAATTGTACCTAGACAATGTTTTTTGCTATTGAAGGACCGAGAACCGGTTTTCGGTACAGTTTACTTTCAAATTAAATGAGTGTACCTAACAAACCCAATAGTAACCCATTTTAAAACTGATATTTACAGTCTTATCATTCAGAATCTTACATAAATGAAATGACCGAAATCAAAGAGCATGGTGTGGTGTATGCCTAAGTAAATCATAACTGCAACAAATTGAACCTTTCAACAACATGGGAAATCCCCAGAGTCCGACATTACCTATTTCCTTCTTAACAATAAATTGGTTAAGAAAAAAAATCTTAACGTACCTAACTTCCTCCACCTTGGCTACCTTCAGTCATTCTCAGCTTTTTTATGTAGTTAAAGATTAAAAAAATATTACGAGTGTACAGAAAAAGACGTCTAAGATCTATATCTGAATCTATAACAGTAGAATAACCCCGTCATTATGGAGTCGGCAAATTACCTAGGCGAACCTTTCCTAGCATTATCAAAAGCATTGGGGAACGACAGTTACTTTTACCGGTTTTTTGTTGAACAGAAATAACAATGAAACGTTACTTAAGTATAATACTTATAATTTTAACGCACGAACAATGAATAGATCAACAATGAACAGTAAATGTTGCCACGTAAAGAAAATTCACTGAGTGTTCCACCTTGACATAATCAAAATTTAGATGTAGGATTAGTAATTTCTAAAGTTAAGTACTTATTGTAATTTGAAAATATCTATTTAGACAAGGTTAATTTTTCTGCCTCTTTCTAACTGTCTGTCTGTTTATTTGAGTTAATCTCCGAAGCTACTGGACCGATTTGAATGCAGTTTTCAAAGGTAGAATAGGGCATCATTCGGAGATACATATAAGCTAGCTATTTTTGATTAAATTCGGATAAAGAAAAGAAAAGTTATCGTCAATTTTATCCTCGAAAACAGAGATTCACACATAAAGTCAAATAGGCAGACATCAGAAACTAGATAAGAGAATAGAGAAAGCGATCTTGTTATTCTATCCACATGCTTATACACAGGTACATATTCTTCAAACTATCAAAATCCATACAGAAGCAGTTCAGTCCTTGGTTCCCCAATCCATCCGTGAACCTAATTTCTTTATCATTCACTCAACATTCGCGTGCGAACCACGGACTTCCACGTAACAGATCTTCCAGAAACTTCACACCTGTCGTAGGCACTTGACGAGATGGCGCATTGCCACGCTCGTACAAATGTAAATCGCACGCAGTCACGCTCCAGTTCCGACAGCCTTTAGTCAGCTGATGTAACCTCGATAGCTGGCATAGCTGCAGCCCCTTCGTGCTGTGGTACATCTTTGGTCTATGAGATATCATATATGATAGTAGGTGCGAAATCAAACGGCATCAGAGTCTGACCCAACAGGGTCCTTATTCGAGTTTGCAAATAAGGACACGGGATTTCCCATGTAGCAAAATAACGATTCACTGTCTTAGCCAAGATAATATTATATCATTTTAAAAGCTATTCGGTGAAATAGATCTACCTTCTCAATTGGGATAATATTCAAACAGTATAATTTGCTACATACACAGATAATATTTCAAATGAATACGGAAAATCCCAATTTACTTAAACTCCAATATATCCCCAGTTCGGCTGGAATGGTTATTCTGAACAGTCAGGCCGATGAGAACCAAGTATTAAATATTTAAATACAAGTGTGATCAGCTTGGACAAAGTAAACATTCTATTGAATGATGATCTGTACCTAGTTTATGTAGAGATTTGTAGTTATGAAATCACTTGAGTTTTATTAAAAGGATGTGTAAATTATAACGTGGAAGCGGGTCTTAGCTTAGGTACACACAGATATGAATTGTTAGTGCCTGCGACTTCTGCGAGTGACCAGCGACCTGACCTTCATGTAAGTAGTAAAGTTTTATAGGGTCGATAACATGAGTGTGATAGGTAGGTTTATAGATGGCAGTAAAGAATATCAATGAGCATTTGACACCTTGTATTTGTATTTTATTGGTCATTTTATATTTCTAAGGATTTAAAGCAATGAGTAAAAAATCAAATCTTTGGAAAGACTTTCTGTGACATCATCGATGATGTCGTCGTCAATGTACGAGTTCACGTCACTCTTTTTCTGGCGTGAGCATCAGTCTGTTCACTGTATCCTTTGCATTGCATTTCTGATACTTAACCATCTACGAGTATATCTACTTTGGTGTGTGCTTCAATTTTTAATGTAACTTTCTCGACAGTAACCTTTAGAGGTTATCAATATCATTAACAAACTGTCGGATCTAGATTCCGCATTGTTTTTTTATTTTACCATTTTATTGCGTAAAGCAGTATACTCTAACAAAGGCAGTGTATGCCCTCAAGTCTGAATCATGCATTTGAATAATCGATATTCAAATAAATAAATAAAATGTCACGTTCAATGACATCATCTTGGATGTCGCTTGCTGACAATTTATTTTCTGCTTTGCAGAAAAATTCGACATATTTTAATATATTCTGCATATTTTGGTAAAAGATCTTAACGAAGATTGAATAAGTAATGGGTTTGATAGAAAAAAAAATACCGTTATACTGTATACGAGTTCAAGCTGCCACCAAATAGTCAATTCCAACATAGAACAGTTTTTTAGCGCAATTCTATGTATTCAGTAGGGAATGGATGACTTCTGATCGGATGATGATGTTGATGATAAGTCAGGTGCTAATAATAAGATTAAAATAAAATTAACTAAACATACAATATATGCAATAATAGACCACCCATAAACCAGTAGAGAAACAATTACGAGACTCCTAAGCGAAAATAAATACTTTCTAAGATCAAGCATTATGGCCATTGGTCATCCATAAACTCCACTTATGTAAATATCCGTCTTTTTGTATGCAAATTAGTCTTTCATAATGGAATTATTGATCGGCGCCGTGTAACGGTCCAGCCAGACACATTTCTAATATTTCTATGCAGAAAACAACGAGTCTAGTCTCACGGACGGTACTAATTATTTATAACGACGTTACATAAATCACGGCAAAATATTTGGATACTTATAATTTGCTGGCTGAATGTAGGACATTCCTTAAAATCTAACCGGTTTTGTTTCCTTCGAACCGAAATATTACTTAGATTATATTTAACCTTTATTTAACACTAAAACAGGGAGATAACTTTCGATGCTAAAAAAATTGAGGAAAAGGTTTTACCTACTGCCTCTCATGCAGAGGGTCGGGTGTTCGAATCCGACTCGCACCTCTTAGTTTACTTATGTGCGAAGTGCAATTTGAATTTAGCCTACCACTGCCGGATGCGTTCCGTAGTTATGCAATTGAATTCGATTTGGTGCCCCAATAAATCAAGTATCTAGATTTAGAGACCTACTTATTGAATGACATAACACTCACTGTTGGTTTTTAGACCCCCGTGGTCCTTTAAGTGGATGATTCTGTTGATACAAATGTATAGATAAGACTCTTTAGACTGCGGAATAAGTAATAATAAATCACTTTGTGAGCCTTCAACGATATCAAATCTGAAGCATTATTGGATTCCTAATAAAATCGGCCAAGCCGCATGCTTTAGACGACTTTTTTATGGCCCACATGGATTTCAACTTTATGCTTATAGTAATAGGATTTTGTAATTTTACGGTGGAACGATGATTTTTTACCGCCGACCCGACGATCCGTGAGTCATCCACGCTCATATCGTACGGTTACATTACATCATCCAAAATGGTGTTATTAAATGTTGGGCCGTATCGGGTATTTCACGTTAATTTGACGGGTTAACTTTCTTAACTAAAGTGGCGTTTTTCTGACGGCATGTGTGGCGAGGTCATGGAAAAAGCCTCGGTAAGCCAAATTTCTCGTGAAGCTTGTAACTCATAGTGTGAGGTAGAAGTCTATTATTTTATTGGGAATTCAGAAATGTCTTCGGTAATTGTTAGTGATACAGGAGTATTAAGTAGTAACATTTTCCTACTTTCCGCCCACAATGAAATTCTACTACTAATAATGGCATTACTTCAAACTATTTTCTAACTTTTGTCTATTGTATTTACCTAAGTAAGTAATATAAATATGCGTACCTTAATTTATTTGCTGAATCACGACTCATTAGGTACAACGAAGCGGGAACGTAACTTGCCCTCAAATCCTATTTACAAATAATTGAATCGAACAGCTCATTTCAGTTTTCCAATAAGTTATGTGAATTAATTCGCGAGATCTGGGTTATTAAACCGCAATGGTCTAGACGAGCCTGAGTGTACAAACAACCACTGATAATAAGTAATTGCGTATTGAACTGACCATTCAAGAGGTTACTGAATATCAATAAGAGTATTCCAGTCTATAATTCTGATCACACAACTGTAAATTGTTCTGAACGATACATCCGAAAAGCCATAGAATTTTGTTAATCAGAGTCAAATATTTTTATTGTATGAACATGAGCTTCACATGATCTTCAAATAATATGTACCTACCTAAATGTACCTGCTTATCCCATGTCCTACCTTACAGAGGCGTGCAATATATCCTTAGACCTAAATATTCTTACATTCCAATGTAGATAAGGTTGGATGCTGAAGAATGCTTGACACATCAAAATCATGTTTTACTAATGTATCTACTAAGTACTTTTTCCCATAGGGGTAGGCAGAGACCACTTCTTTCCATTTGCTACGACTCTTGCATACTTCTCTCGCTTCTTCAACTTTAATCCCGTTCCGCATACATGCTCGTCGGTTTAGAGTACTTTTGACCTGGCCTTTAATCAGATTGTCCTGAATTTGATCCAAGAACATTCGCCTCGGTCATCCTCTTCCAGCACCTCCATTCACACTAGCCATATAAATACTTTTTGTCAACATAAAGTATACAGTAGTATAATGTAACAATAAACTTACACTAAAATAAATTATCTTATCAGATGACATTCCAAGTTTTTGACATTGGATCCCACACAAACTATATTATCAACCCTATCCTAGCTAGCACTACATAAAGCCGAGGTCATTATTATGTACGCCTTCGCAAAGTGCAAAATTACGTACATAGGTATAGCACGACCCAATTTAGAAGGCGCGCGGCGAAACACTTAAGCCGTTGATGCAGAGTCTATTATAGCTTAATCCGCGCGCCTTCTAAGTTGTGTCGTGCGATACCCAAGTAACAATTTCTGGTTCTATAGTAGCCCATAGAACATTTCTCAAAACACCACCTTAGCCCTATAAAAGGCCATAGAAGGTTGAGTAACGCCGATCTGGCGCAGTTATATCTCCATTTAGTGATATAGTGGAACCGTAGCAGCTTTAGTTGTGACGTTTTAGGTCTGTAAAGGTGATGTAATGATGACTCGTATTACAATTTAGTGACATACGGGCCACAGTAACGCTAATGTAGTGCTTTTTTATACTGTAGTAGCGTTCGTTGATTCCCTTATAGTCCTATTTTAGTCTATAGTAGAATCCGTGATTCCTACTGAGGCGCTTTCTCGGCAAAGTTTGGTATTGTGTGTTTTTGCTGTGAACTTCATTGACGGACAACAAAAATAATTCAATTATATAAAGGAGTAATATTCTATCGTGGTAAGTTTATGTTATCTTATTTAGACATTTAATATTTCGATGAATGCTGCAAAAAGCACGTGCGACTAAAGTTTTACTGATAGAATAGTATTTGATTTGCTTAGTATTTTCAATGCGCCCTCGATTAATTGAGTTTTGAATAAAATATATTGATATTATAAAATTAAATTCACAGACATTTCTACTTTAGAGCCATTAAGTACATCCGTGGGTCTTATCGGCTCACTTTAGTACCACCGACTCCTGTCATGTCAAAGTTTGAGTATAAATACTTTTATACTCAAACTTTGACATGACAGGAGTCGGTCTGTTCACTTCCTTTATGTGCTTTTTTATCCTATGACCGATCTACAAACTCCATTATAGAAAGTTTCGGCCATATAAAAGAGTCATAGTCACAACTATCGTACGAGCCTATAATAGGGATTCAAAAACAATTAGAACACTTTTAAGTACTATAAAAATGTCATAAAAATCGATTATAAAACAAAACCGCTCTATTACGGCGTCATTATGGCTACTAAAGACCATGTACTATAGGAGTGATTTGTGGAACCGCAATATCGCAAAAACCTTGTATAGTAGAACGTTCATCACTGCTGAAACGCAAGATTTATAGCGGTTGTCCGGGAAACCTTATAGCGCAAATTAGATACATAATGGTGATTTCAATCACTTTTATACAGTAACATAGCTCTTTAGTGGCTATATTTGAAGTTTTTATAGCACTTGACTATAATAGACCTATAAAATGGTTCTATAAACCTTTACATCAACAATTTATAGGATAATTTGGCTCTTTAGCTTATAGAGCAAGAATGTGTTCCCAAACGCCTTTATACAACTGGTAGTCACCGCTAAGACCTTTATACGACGTTTACTCGACCTTTTAGTGATGATAACCCAAGTTATAGGGCCAAAATGTTACTTGGGTACCTATCTACTTATTACTTTTATATTTGTACCTTAAAATGATCTTTTAAATAAATATACATCCGACGAAGAGGAAGAAAAATTGGAAGCAATAGAAGCCGTAAAACACGAGTGACGTCGTTGAATCATTCAAGTTCAATCAAATGATTTGGAACCTAACATTAGCGATCCGAAATGTCAGTCGGTTTACAATGGCGTATCTGCAGCAGAGATAGCGGGGTCGGCGGCCGGGTCGAGCTACGCCGGACACAACTAGCGATAACCTACTAGGAGTATCAGGTCCTAAATTAAGTGTTAAGTCTATCAGCACTTATTTGCGCATTTACGTCCGTCATGAGTGTTGGTAGAAGAAGAACCTCTTGGCTTAAGAATCTGCGTCAATGGTTCCAGAAGAGCACTCGATCACTTTTCCGTTCAGCTGCGTCAAAAGTGGAAATAGCCATGATGATCGCCAAACTTCGGTAGAAGATGGCACCAGCAAGAAGAAGAAGTTCGTCATGAAAGCTCAAATTGTAGTAGGTATTGCAGATTGCCGAGAATCCTTACGCTTCTGCTGCAGTTCGGCAGGCTATATCTATAGACAAGATCCAAGTGCGGAAACAAGAACTCGAATATAATTGACATTTGTTTATGTCACAGTCCCCTCACCTTAAAGCCTTGGTTGAAGTGGCGGCGTTGCAACGATGGTAGATTTGATTCCGTGCATCTATGTTAATGCTGCACAACAGTCAGTATCACAAATATTCTTAGTTCTCAATACATAAGTACTTACTAATGTACTTACCTACCTACTCAAGATCGTATTAAGGTATTTATCTGCCCACTACACCGTATCATACCATGGCATGGCAGTAATAGGAACGTATCAGGCACTGCGGTCACAGATTCATAAATAGTTTCTCTGCGGTTCAGTGGGCAAAGACCTTTAGTTTCGAACCTATTGGTTTAGTAGTTAGTAGGTAGATCGGTTAGAAAATGCGTTGTATAAATGTGAATAATTGTAACATAACTTTACACCAACAATAGAATCGTGGTGAATTATGAATATTATTATGGACTCGTTGTTTCTGATCCTTTTGCCGGCAGCTGGTACTTATTTATCCGCTGTAATTTAAAGCACCCATGGACTAACAATTGGAAAGGCATACAAAGGTAGTACAAATCCGGAATTTCACTTGGCTGTATTTGTCAAATATTTACGTTCCATATCTTTCGTTCTTCATGACAGAAAAAACCGGCCAAGTGCGTGTCGGGCCACGCGCAAAGTATAGGGTTCCGAAGTTGACGATGCCCACAGTACCTTTCTAAGACTTATTTAGCATCATAGCTAACCTGTATGAAGCCGTGGTGGCCTGGTGGTTCGACCTACCGCCTCTCATGCAGAGGGTTGGGGGTTCGATTCCGGCTCGCACCTCTAAGTTTACTTATGTGCGAAATTCAATTTGAATTAACCACTATGCTTTTCGGTGAAGGAAAAAATCGTGAGGAAACCAGCACGCATCTGCGAATTAATTCAAAGATGTGTGTTAAGTCCCCAATCCACATTGGGACCGCGTGGGGACTAGAGCCCAAACCCTCTCGTGATGAGAGGAGGCCTGTGCCCAGCAGTGGGACGCAAATAGGCTGTAGTAGTAGTAGTAGTAGTACCTGTATGACGTGCCCGCCCGACGCCCCTGCCGCTCGAGAAAAATCATTGGTTTTTTAATCATTTCATAAGTTGGTCGACAATAACTCGTAAATTTGTACAGCCTACTTAGCTGTGATAGTTTTCCTTTCAACTACGTTATATATGCCACAACCGTGATTTACATACATACATCCCCACTTTACGAGTAGGGGAGGTACCCTATAAAAAATATATTTCAAAATTTTACTGACCACTTTGTCAGCGTAACTGATATGTATATTCATGCCAAATTACAGCTTTCTAGAATAAAGCATCTCTAATACCTACCAGCTTTTCCCCGCAACTTCCTATGAGCAGAAATTTTAGAAAGTAAAATCCCGATTTTTCCCGTTCCCGTGGGAATTTTGCAAAATCCTTTCTCAGCGGATGCCTACGTCATAACATCTACCTGCATGCCAAATTTCAGTCCGATCCGTCCAGTGGTTTGGGCTGTGCGTTGATAGATCACTATGTCAGTCAGTCAGTCACCTTTGAGTTTTATATATTTAGATTTGAAAAATCTGCACCCTGCATTTAAAAGGTTTATGTTTGCAGTTTCATCTTCATTCACTCCTCTCTACACTTTCTTAGAAAAGCAACCGCGTATTAAGTTTTTACATTCTATTTAATCTCACGCTCCTAATGATTTCTGTGATTCGTTCCCTCAAAACCCTCCCATCATAATTCCAGAGACATCATCCCCAAAAAAACCCATGCCGTACGCACCCCTGCGGTCCAGGACTAAACCAACAAACCTAATGAGTTTTTTTGGCTATTTACCCATTCATATCACACCCCAATCCACTATTCAAGAATGCCAAGAAACACACAGGGATGGATAAAAATAACAGTAAAGATGGAACTGTGGAACATAACCTAACTTAGCGATATAATTAATTTCAAAACACTTCAAGTGTATTATTTTTATTTAAAAAGAACCACCAACGCTCTCAACGCATAGTTGATGGCTGTCTCAGCACGCACACATGTGTTGAGAGTGTTGGTGGTACTTTTTAAATACATTGAAGCGTTTTGAAATGTGAATGCGCGGGACTTTAGATAGTAGAAGATCTCTAGGTACTTAGCTAGGTATCAGAAAAGTTAAAAGAAACGAAAACAACACAACATAATGATTTCTTGTTATCGCAATAGGACACGACATGACCCACAGTTGTTTAGCAAGATACATTGTTTTTCGCGAACTGAATTGATAATAGGAAAAAGGAACTTGTTTTTGTGTAAAGTATGTCATATATTTTTGCATTTAAATACTAAATTAACTGTGTGGATAATCATTTCTTTGTAAATATTGCGGTTCCAGTTATCACTGCTTTACAAGTCGGAACTTGTGTTAAGTAGGTACCTCTTAATAATTGTGAATCTAAATAGCGTCAAGGTCAATAGTTAAATCGACCCATCTCCTGTTAAATCGTGAGGGTTCATTCACATGATGTCCCAATTTGTTTCAGCTCTGTTGTCACGGCTCATATATTTTCTGGCGCACTTCACACTTCACCGTGTGACCGATTTTTTGTAAGTGAACACAACAGTGGCCCAACACAGAATCTTACCATATAATACTTACCTACGAATCACCTGCATCACTGCATCACCGTATGAATCACCTTGCAGCGTCAAAGGGCGCGTGCATACCATACCAGCCGCGCACGATCCACATCCGTCGGGAGGGGGAAACTTGTTCCGGCAGGCTGAGACTTGCATTCTTTTACTTATTACATTGTCAACGCGTTGGATAGCTACTGGGTATTGGCTGTTTTATAAACTTGTCGTGACTTGAGGCTGATTTTTTATCCAATTCGCGCATAGGAAGGACGAATGATTAGATAGACTGAGTTGTGAACTTCATCAACATCTTTACTGAAATAGTTTATCTAATGCGGTAGGTTTAGGTTTTCTGAATTTGAAATTGTTTTAATTCACCGAAAAACTAAGTGGAAAGACGTACGCCGGCTTGGATAGTAAGACGCACCACTGAAGTCATTTGGTCATGACGTGCAAACAATTTACCCACTTAGGTACCTACTTTGAATTTTCGCGACTGTTATAGGTTCATGTTTACATAAACATAAACTGGTTTACCGTTTTAAAAGGAACTACCTAATTGCATAAATTAACAGAACAGTTATTGATAAACTTCTTTCATTTACTAACGCATTCAATTTAGTCTAAATACCTACCTACATAAAGGAAGGAAAGAGGGAAGAAAATGTTAACGAAATATGCAGACATTCATGTTTGATGCATATAGAATACCCATGGAATACCTACCCATAAATAATGTGAGTACCTAAGGCCGGCTTGCACCAAGCCGCTAACCTCGGATTAGCACCTTAACCCATGTCAAATTCATGAACAAATCAATCTGAGTTAAACGGTTAACCCGACGTTAACAGCTTGGTGCAAATGATGTATGATATACATCAAAAACTAATAGCTTGTTCCATAGCAACAGCTTGAAGAAAAAACATACTTACCTACTCGTAAGTTCCTTGTTCAAGGTCACATTACATAAGTAAAAAAAAGTGGTTTGTGGATTACTTACAGAACAAATTCAAAATGATAATACAGGTGGCTAAGGGGCAGTCTTGAGAGACAATTGATTTAACTTCCGTAAGGACGAACATCTTATATGCAAATAACATACCACAATGACGAGAAATTAGGACAACTGTCATAGAATAGAATAGTGACAAAACTAGAGATCATTTGGCAGAACACATAAGCATTAAATTCAGTTTGTTAAGAAACAGTGCAGATTGAGAATTAGAGATTGAAGCAAATCTTAAAATTATGTTTTGAGGGAAACCTTACACGATCCGGTCACGGGACAGACAAAAATAGAACCAAAAATTGTTTAAGTAAATGAACGGGACAGCATCATTAATATTCAAGGCTGCTAGTAAAGGACGGATGGTAACCCTTTGACTTATTCAAACTGGTTTGCGCAAGTGCTCGAGTTGCTCGAAACGAAAGGCTTTCTCTCGTGGCGTGATCGACTGCCTGAGAATATGACACACATAGATACGCTGCAAAAAATAAGGTTGCAGATTCAATATGTTTTAAAGATCGTATCGAATTATCTTACGTTCTTACCTTTGAATTCCATGTTCTTCTACTCTGGGGACTCTGGGGTGAAGGAAAATACCTTAAAGGAATCGTTTAAGCCTGAAATACATTTGAAATGAGCCGCTTTTGTGGTTCTCTGTATTTAATAATACAAATATAGAAATATTTCTTACTGTTCTGACGTAGGTAGGTCCCGAAATAATTTGCGTGTTCTCTACCAATTTTTATGGAGCTTGAAATTTTCCGCAAACCAAAACACGAACGCATGCACGCATTTCTTTGGTTTCAACGATTACTAGGACTTCAAAGCATGATGCCGATTAGTAATTAGTAAAATTATTGCTTATAGACATTTCTGGGCACCATTAATTCGATAAAATCAGAGCTGGTAGCCACGGAGACAACGCAGTGGCCGCAGAAACGTAAGAAGACAGCCCAGAAGATGGACCGATGACCTTGTTCAAATAACGGGGAAAGACTGGATGCGGAAAGTTCAAGATCGCATCGCTTGGAGAAGGATGGAAGAGGCCTAAACTCAGCATTGGGTAGAAAAGGGCTGAAGGAAGGAAGGAGGAATAGCTGGTTGTTAAATAAGAAGAATTATTCAATCCATAACTACAGTCGAGTAAAAATATGTCAAACAAATACGAGTAACCCGAAACTGTCGTCGCTGGGCTGTACACTATCTTATCGCGGCGCAGACGACAAACCCACACTAAACCTTACCACGATAGCAACAAGAACTATTTTGAAGATACCTGCCTAATGAGTCTTATGTTTAGATAAGATTGATACAAATCGTCGACATATTTACGTAACGCCATTTGCTGCTGAAACGTATTTATTCTGCGAAATTAACGTGTTATTTGAAAAGGCTTTGGATAAGAAAGTAAACGATGGGATGTTATTATATAATATATTACATACAAAAATCAATAAGGAGATTATCAAATAATAATACACTATTGTATGTTACAAACTTCATAATTATGTATTAAGACTATTAAGAGTGAAATAAGAGTTTTGATATTAATTTACTTAGGTACTAAAGATAATACGCCTAGCCAATTTAACCGTTTGTGAGCCTCGTGAAATGTAAACCAATGAACAATTAGGGAACAACAGCTATTTTTAGACAATGTTATTGAAGAATTTAAATATAATGAGATGAAAAATAAAAGTAGGAATCAATATAATTATCGGTTTAAAGCATAAGTGTCAGTAGAACCTTTATTCAAAGTGGTAAGTAGTCAATATGTAAAAAAAATATAGAAAAGGCTAAACAGAAAATGAGGTATCGACAAAATTTGACATGATAGATAGTAATAGCCAACTCAACAGAATTAATCAAGCCCCCAGAGGATAAACAATTAAACATGTTAAAAGACCAAGGCAAAGATTTCATAGTCTAGTTTCGGAAGGCAGACACGAAATAAAGTCGGCAAATATACAGAAAGACTCTCTAATCCAGCAGAACTTGCAACGTATTAATAAATAGTAAGCAGTAAAATACACCGACGGACGACCGGACAGACATCCTGTCAACGAGTAAGACGGTTTCCGCGGCAAGTGCAATGGAGTTATTTATACCTTAGATATCCTGTTACAGGTGACAGCCGAAAAAACATGTGATTAGTAGGATGATAATAAGATGTAATTTAGTCGAGTGGTATATTTTGGCTACGAATTGAATTGTAAAAAAAAACACGGTCACGTCACGTGATAGATAAAATTAATGAAGCGTTTATAGGTAACTAGCTTCTGCCCGGGACTTCGTCCGCATGGAATTCCGTTATCACGCTCTCGTGGGAACTATGCGTTTTTCCGGGATAAAAAGTAGCCTATGTCCTTTCCCGGGACCCCAACTATCTCCATGCCAAATTTCATCCCAATCGGTCCAGCGGTTGAAGCGTGAAGAGGTAACAGACAGACAGAGTTACTTTCGCATTTATAAAATTAGTATGGATGGGTAAACAGTTAAAAAAAAGTGTGATATGAAATGAAACTGTTTAGGTTCAGCGGTTAATAGAGTTCAAGGTCCAAGACAAAGATCTCCAAGAAGTCATTGTCGTTGGAAAACCGTTTAAGATAATTCGTGATTATTTTAATGAGTTGACAATTAAATGTACCAATGACATCAGTATATAAATAAATTCAAGCTAAAGCTGTATACAAGTAGTAATTAAATTCAACTTAAAGCTGTATACAAGTAGGTTTATTAATTAACCATTAATCATTTTGAATTACTGCTTCTTTGATATTCTCTCATTATACGCAAATTAATGCAATTTAAATACTTCGATTAGGTACAAACAAAGTAATTAATAAAACCAGGCCAATCAAGGCGTAACCAAGTCGTGGACCTAATTTGAGAGTCCTCTTAAGTTATTTATGGACGGACCTTAGTCAAGGACCTTTGTCGACAAACTTATAGTGTTCAGATTTTAAGAATAATTTAAAGAGCAAGAGTAAGTCGGTTGTTTGAAACTAAAATGCTCTAACCAAATGATCAACATTTAATGTCAGGAAGAAGGCAGAAGGCATCTTGTTAAAGAATGAATGAAATAGCAAATAAATTACTACTTTATCTACAAATAAAAAAACCGGCCAAGTGCGTGTCGGGCCACGCGCAAATTATAGGGTTCCGAAGTTGAGGATGCCCACCACAGTACCTTTTTAAGACATATTAGCATCTAGCTAGCCTGTGGTATGACGTGCCCGCCCGACGCCCATGCCGCTCGAGAAAAATCATCATTATAAGTTGGTCGACTATTACTCGTAAGTTTGTACAGCCTACTTAGCTCTGATAGTTTTCCTTTCAACTACGTTATATATGCCACAACCGTGATTTTTTTCAGCCATCCAAATACCACCATTTAGCTGGCAGGGGGGGGGGACACGTGACTCTAACAAAAAATAGCACTTTAAAGCTTAATATTTCACAAACGCATCACTTAATCAAAAAATGGTTTTAACAAACCCACAATATTTTTTCGAGACCTATTCAACGATATGCCGCACCATGGGGTATGCAAGAAAAAAAAATTACATCCCCACTTTACGAGTAGGGGAGGTACCTTATAAAAAAATATATTTCAAAATTTTATTGTACCACTTTGTCAGCATAACTAATATGCATATTCATGCCAAATTACAGCTCTCTAGACCTAAGCATCTCCGAGCAATAGTGCGGACAGACGGACGGACATGGCGAAACTATAAGGGTTCCTTATGGACTTCGGAACCCTAAAAATGACGGAAGATAGATGACAGTTGTCTTCTAATTCTGTAATGTGGTGTATATCTGTACTGTGTTAGAGTTTCATGTCTGAGTTTAGACAGATAGACCGAATATGACATAATATCTGGGCAACAATAAAGCAGCTACATAAGTTTTAATTGAACACGAGTTAACGGTTCGCGAGGCAGTTTTGTAAAAGGTAGTTAACGTAATTAAAGTAATTGTTTCTTTACTAATCTAGTAACGAGGCAATCATCTTCTGCTATAGCTTCGACAGGAAACGTTGGAATAAACATCCGTATTAGATTAAGGAAACATGCAGAATTAAATTGGCAGATGCAACTAAGTTCACATGAGAAAATCGTCATGCTTTAATATAAAAAAGAAAGTTTCAATCAAACATTTCAAATTACACAAGTAATTCAGCGTGATGAATCGCAGATAGCGAAATGAAAATAAATCATCAAATAATGATCAGTAAAAGATATAATGATCCTTCGAGTATTACCAATGCGCTTCAGAAAACGACCTCAAATAATCAACTGCTTTAGATGGTTTCCCGAATTAAAATACCAGAAGACTCCAAAGCGCCGTAAACACATTCTTTCGTTTAAGTAATTGATCAATTACACAAAACTGACCATTTCATGCGCATCGTGTGCATCAATAGAGTAATTTCACACACGCAACAATTTGGAACAAGGGCTGCGAGAAGTGTAATAGCAGTGACGAATTAGACAGAAAGAGGGCATTCACCTGATGCTTCAATTTGCTCGACAACCTTTTATGAAGTTGACGAAGAAGTCCGTAACTTAATATTACTAGCCATAACCATAACCCACTGTTATGGTAGGTGGGCAACCAGATAAACCCCACACCTGACACCATGTTATGGTAGGTGGGCAACCAGACAAACTCCAGATTAGTGGGAAAAGTATTTATTTAAACAAACGTACACAGCAGCTAGCGCGTCCTATGATGGCGAGAAGGGCAGAGGTCTGGGCAGAGAGAAAACACGGCTCCTCTGACCATAGACCAACTACAGACTATACAGATTAGGAAACACCCACCCGTAGGACATTCTCACGTACAACAACATTAGCAAGATTATAAAATATGGGATTAAGTACTGTAATAGTCAGTTTCAAGTGTACTTCCATGAGAAAGCAGTGCTACTTGCATTCTAATTCCCTCATCCGTCCGTTGTCCTTTAGTCAAAACTTGAAGTCTAAATGTTTTAATAAATTAAAATAAAGGCCAAAGTAATAAACGACTCTGATTCAGTACCCTCTTATTGATAAACACAACTCCAGCCTCAGCTGCATGTCAGTCGATACATTATTATTCACTGTTAATCACTTACACATTTGTCTTTTAAATATTTCTTTAAATCGTTAAGTTCGTGAGATTACCACAAACAAACGTCTAAATCCAGAGATCATCAGTCATCGGTGTCTGGATGCCGCTGTATGTAAACAGTTAAACACTGGCTTTGGAACGGAATGTGGAATAAATACAAGAAGGGTCTGGGTTGAATATGTTTCCAGGTACGCGGTCCGCTTTCTATACTTACTTACATCAGAAGAGAGATGCAGACAAGTTTTATCGAAACCTACATATTGAACACAACAGAGTTAATTGGCTAGGTGAGTGGGTTAAAATTTTTAGATTTTAAGATGATCTTCTTAGGTAAATTGGAAAAACGTGTACCGACGATTTTTAGGTTACAAATTACGATTTGAGTTGTTATCAGAGCAAAGAATGTCAAAAAACAAAACAAAAATTCTGGACTAAAAACCAGTTTCATCTCACACGTATCGATGGCTTTTTTATTGTCAAGGGGCCTGTATAATCACTTTTTGTTGAAACCGTTGGGCCTAAAAAATGTCCTCTTCCCACACATTTCTAAATCTCGTGTAATTAAAAAAATACTGGATAATTCTTTGGAGTTGCGATGCGAACATAAAGTACCTACAGTATTAAATGGGTTTAACACGGTTGCTGCCGCAAAATGTTCACTTAAAATTAAGCTCTTTTAACGTACCATAAAAGCGGTCGGACTCATTCATTTCGCCTGATAAAAGTATGATAAGCCGAGAACATTAATTACGTTAGCAGTATAAAAGTTGAGCGTCACGGTAACCGCAGTGCTTACTTCCACATGCCGGGTTTAATTTAGTCTTCTTTCATTAGAAAGTTCATGACGCCGACGCAAGCAAAGATAGCAGAAATTGAGAATTTGGCATTTCTGTACAAATTTCTTAATAAAAGACTTCGTTAGAGGGACTTGTAAGATTTACTTCCGTGAATATGGCCTAATATCAATCATAAATTCATAACTCATGATGTTAACTATCATCTCATCTATCGAAACACGAGATACAAAGGCTTCCATATTTGTAAAGCAATAAGACTGTAAACTGCAAGTGTATGGGCAACCAAATCCACCAAATTCGTGTGGTGATATACCTACTTGCCTTTAAATTAACAATAGGTACTTACTACTCGAAACCGACGTACTTGCATGAAGAAGAGGGATGATTGTAGAGGGAGCGAGGAAGCGAGATGTTTGGATAGAAGCCGGTAGAGGTTTTTTGTCTCTACCTACCCCAACGGGAAACTGGCGAAAGTTTATCATGGCTAATATACATCTCGTTCAATGTTTTACTTTAAGCACTTTAACTAAACAAAGGCAATGTATAAACATTCCGAGGGTTAAGTTATTTATAATAAACAGTTAGGTATCGCGAGCAGAGACGCGGCAGATCAGGCCATTGCTGGGGGGAACTAATAAACACGCTGACACTAATTATGGAAGGACGGACGGACGGCAGACGTGCCACGCATCCCATTAGACAGTTTAGGGAAATGTAAGCTGCCCCTTAAAAGTGAGGATTTTAGAAGCGCTAAATGCTTTTTCCTATTTGTTAAAATGTTACTTCGTTTAATTATTTAAGTCCGAAGGGAATTAAATAGCTCCAGATTCACAGAGCCGGAAGATTCCAACAAGATGGAACGAAGATTTTGTTGTGAGACGAAAGGTTGATAAGAACTACTGATCCAAGAACTACTGGGCCGGTCACATCGCGAGAACTGCGGATAGTCGTTGGAGTAAAGTAAACGCGTTCTTGAGTGGATACCATGACAAGGCAAACGAAGTGTAGGGCGCCCTGTTGCCAAGTGGAGTGACGATTTGCGACGATTAACCCGAATAACATACATGAAGCTAATTAAGATTCTTGGAGACATCTAGCTTATTAGATTAATTATTGTTGCTGTACATGTCGGTAAATGGTTTTTCAGAGTCTATATGGAGATTTTTGAGTGGGATAAGCAACAATAATTTAATTTCTCATGTATTTCATGTCATAATACTAACAATAAGGTTATTGCATGTGTTGTACGTTTGAGGTTGGAGTATAATAACTTTAAAGTCTCCTGAAAATCTATGTTGGTAGCTGGCTATACGCTTAAGTATTATACCGGACAAAACAAAAACGTAAATAAGCTTAAAGAGGTTGTCGGGGCACGAGCGAAGTCATTTGTGTTTACAAGCCACAATATGATTCACACATCGCCAATTACTCTCTTATTTTTAGTTCTGCCTGCATGCGAACAAACAAAGTGAATGATTTACTGTTATGCCACATCTTAAACGCGGACCGAAGAATTCAAAACATGTGTTAAGATGTATGGTAAAAGTAAAACTATTCTTAGCTCAAGTGGTCTCAGTGAAAGACTTGACGCAGAAGTCACTGAGCGCAAGAAATGGGATATTGAGAACAATGACTATTCAAAGATTCTGTTTATACAAACGATACGAAAACATCGTTCAAAGATATTGCATCATAAGAAGTCGCTACAAGTGAATCATTGAAAGCTACCAAAATACTTCATGACGTAAGTGCAAGCAGGCACATCTTATGAGTAAATCGCTTTTGTATTCTTGGAAGTGGGTGACATTCTAGGGTTTAACAAATTAAGCGACGATCGTCCCTCTCGTCACCTCCACAGATGAGAACAGAAAAGTCGTTACTTAAATTGTGAGCCGGAAACCGTACAAACCTTACAAGTCCCTTTCGAAACCGCAAACAATCCTCTAGCTAGCCTAGCAAGTAAATATTTTTTACGGTGCTCTATACATAATAAATAGCAATTTCAATAATGTCCTCATAACACCCGACAGGGGAGTTTATACTTTCAGCAGAGGCGTTAAAGTTAAAATATCGTTGTTGGCTAAACCTTTTGTGAATTGTTACATAAATTAGTCTGCGCGGTATTTTGTGAAAATGAAATTAAGCAAGCATTTTCAAGTGTCGATTTAATTTCGGAAGAGCCTGATGAAAATACGCAGGTAAATCATTTTAATCAGGGTTTCAGGTTACGCTGCTTTAACTGTAATGGCAGGTCCAAGTAATTATATTTTTCTCAAACATGCTCGGAAATGTTCGTGTTACTTTCAAAAAAAGAAGACGCGAGGCTGTCCATTGCCGGCCTTGGCCAGTAAAAACATTATTGTCGTGTGTGTTTTTTTTTATTCGCTTGTTATTTGAGACACCCACCTCTGTAGAGAAACTGACAAATCCATGGAGGTAATAAGTACAACTTCCATGGCCAAATCATCCACGATCATGGAAGTAGTAATTACTGATGTGGGGTAAGTGCGCCTCAATTTATTTCGCCCCTATGCCTTGTAAACAGCCAACTACTAGTTGAGTAATATTTATAGGTTTCGATATATTTATGTTAGGCGCACTTACCCCATCCTGGCGCACTTGCCCCGTAACTGACAAATCCATGGAGGTAATAAGTACAACTTCCATGGCCAAATCATCCACGATCATGGAAAAAATTAAATACTGATGTGGGGTAAGTGCGCCTAAATTTATTTCGCCCCTATGCCTTGTAAACAGCCAACTACTAGTTGAGTAATATTTATAGGTTTCGATATATTTATGTTAGGCGCACTTACCCCATCCTGGCGCACTTGCCCCGACTGACCTTACGTATTTCCTCGCTGTTTGAGAAAAGCATTATATATACCTCGGCCGCAATTGCGATTGCCGGACTCGTACTAATAGAAGGCTTCGCTTCGCTCAGCCTTCTAACTGACTCGTCCGGCAATGCGCTACTTGGCGGCCTCTGCAATAATGTAGGGGAGAAGTGGCATGAAGGAGCCAAGTTTTGAAAGAGCCACTTGCATTATTTCGGTAGTTTATGAACGAATTGGTTAGCAAATTTATTTTTAAGTGGCAATACTGATTTCCTGCCACCCACAAACATTTGACAATTCGCCGGGACCAATGGTCGCCGGTATATCGAGTCAAAGTTTTTGGCACTCAAAAGTAAGTATTTTGCGTCAGTTAATTTGTTTTTTGGTATTTTACTGCGAACCCATAGAGGTACATGAATTGTAGATTGAGTTTGTGTATATATTGGACTTGCAGCTGCGTAAAAAGTAAGGTGCAGAAGTTTTTATATAGTTGTTATTTTTAAGGCAATATTTTTTTTAACAATGAGTCATGAAAGAGCCTGGACACAGGGCCTTAAAAGAGCTGGATCTTTCATAACCGGCTCTTTTAAAAACCTGTATTTGAAATAGATAAATTAAATATTAAGCGGTTTTTATATACGTCTACTTAGGTATTATTACATTATTTGCTTCAGGTATTGCATTATGGAAAAGCTTGGTCCAAAAAATAAAAATAAAACCAGCGTAACCGAAAATGGAAGAAGCACTTCTGGTTGGGCTCATGAATCCTGTGGCATTAAAGGGAAATTCAATTACTTTTGTAAGAATTGTTTCCAAATTTAAGATAAAGACATTTTTATGTTATTGTAAAGGCCGAAAAAACCTAATTTGAAAGAAATCGAAAAATTTTGAGGTTTCCTGTGTGCAATATTTCTTAAATAAGTTCTTGAAAACATTCCAATGTGGTTTTTGAAAGAATATTATTATATGCTATTTTATGAAAACTTCAATATTGGTTAAGAAAAAAATGCCTCTCAAGTAAAAATATTAACATTAGGTACCTAAAATAAGTAGTTATGACTGAAAATATGTTAAAATTAAAGCATTTGTTAGAATAACTTAAAATAACTCATAGATAAAAAAAATAACGAAAAAATCATAAGTTTTCAATAAGTATTTGTTAGATGTGTCTTTTTGTCAATTATAATGACCGTGCATAATTATAAATTTGCATTATTTTCATAATTAATACTGACTGGCTCTTTCATAACCTTAAGTGGCTCTTTCAATACCGAAAAGTTATGAAAGAGCCAAATGACACACTTTACAAAAATGATTATTTTGTTTGTTTTTAAGATGTTTTTACGGATTTTTCGTATGAAATTATCTACTTTAATAAACAAACAATAATTAGAGTAAAAAAAATCCTAATTTCTTTCATTAAAAGTATGTACTTTTTCTTCGTTTAGAAAACTGGCTCTTTCATACCACTTCTCCCCTACTATTAAAAGCTTTTTCGTAAAGAGACGAGGGATTTATAAAAGCTGACTGCGTACGATACAAGTTCGACTTATGGCCAGCTTTCATGTAGAATTTATCCATTTACCAGTCAGACAATAACCTAAACAATACATCAAAACAATATGAAATGTCAATTCGACACGAAATGTTATGTTTAAGATAGTAAAAAGGACAAACAAAATGAACGCACCTCTTAAAGGGCAGGCTGACAATTGCTATAGCAATCATGATAAAACTCCATCAGCAAGACTCGACCGTGACGTAAACACGGACAGAAAACATGTACTAACAGACTCCATCACGGCTAGTGACAGAACGATGGTCACAAACAATGAGACACGCCAACACAGAGCGCGGGGCGCAACGATTGGCGCAAAACTCAAGCGACCTGCACACAGAGAAAATGTGGTCTGGCCGCACGATTTCGCTCTGTGCTCTAGTGATTCTGCGGTGAATTCACATATACGCACACGGTACTTCAGCTAGACGTTATAAAGCAGCTGCTTACTCGTATGTGCACACGTCGATTAATATGACCAAAACGTATTTGCTTTGCATTTTTTGTGAATCATGGCAATAGAGCGGAACTTCGATTCATCGACAGAAACCTGAGTGAAATTTCTAAATATGGAAGAAAATATCACGAAGGCAGCTAATGATTTGAAATATATCTAATCGTTTAACTTTAGAATTATGGTTGCTATCAAAGTCATACTATGCCCAAAGAAGATAAGATAAACGTCTAATACCAGCCCGATGCCTCAGCAGGACATTACTCATTAAAACAAACGCAAGCTGACGCATTAAGTTATCTAAAATTAGCTATTCTTTAGTAGCCGTTGAAGTCCTTAGCCCGTAGCCGGCGACAAACCAGTTCTTTGTTAACAGACTGTATAAATGGATATGGCAAACGCTTGACCCTGTACTATGAGGCTGACCAATAAACGTCTTGTTACGACATCCATTGCATTCTGTGGCCAAATAGAGGACCTTGCGGCACTCGTGTTTGCCTTAGAGAGAAATAAATATCGCTAAGCAAATGGCGCATACGTGGTAGGAGCCTCGCGCAGAGTCGTCCTTGCACAGAAATTGCTGTTTTAGACGACTGCGTTTAGAATACGAGCGGCGCTCGGTACATAAACTTACTGAAGCGGAAACAACAAATCCCGATGCTATCTACATTGTTACTGCAATACCAGGAGATACCACCTCAACTATTCGGTACGACACCTTTGGAAACGATTCATATTTATATGTATTTCCATACGTGTGTAAATTATTAATAATGCATGACCGTGAAGCAGATACGCACGAGGCAATCCTTTGCATAATATGTATGTGGGAACTCGTCCCAGATTCATAATAAGTTTTTGCGTTCTTGTTTCCTGACGCAAAATTGTTTACATTTATTTAGTCATCCATACTCGTATGTATAGCAAATTAGCAATGAAGACTTTATCGCAACTGTCTAATGGAGTACCTAATAGGCACTGCGAGCAAATGCAACGTCAGTAAATATAATGATCGGTTTGCAAATATTGATTCATACATATTAGCTACAACGGAAAAAGGGCACTGGCTTATCTCATGGGCAAATAAAACAACTAAGTTTTTATCAGTGTGTTTCTCGAAACTACGGATGTGATTCAC
Source organism: Aethes cnicana (assembly GCA_963971205.1). NCBI lineage: Eukaryota > Metazoa > Arthropoda > Insecta > Lepidoptera > Tortricidae > Aethes > Aethes cnicana. The sequence goes on from OZ020284.1 coordinate 12,525,029, forward strand.
AGTACACACAGTAGTCCTGGCATACAAAATAACTTTGCGTTTTAACTTCTCTGTATGAAAGGCCAAATTTTGCAGTTTTTATTCTGCTGTTGGAACACATGCGTTTATCGACACAGCGGGCACAGCGGAATTAATGTAAATTGCAAGCGGCGGTGCAAAAAACCTAGTTCACGCGGCAACATCTGGCTCTACGGCCTCGATAAAAGCGCTTGTATATTTTATTTACGCTTGTACAAGCAAGCTGAGATAAGGGACTGATTTCACTGGCGTCACGTATCGGCCACTCGGGTCGCGCTCGCGCCACAGGAAGATCTCAATTTGAAGCGACAATCGAAGGATGTGGCCAAAGGAATGTGAGCTTGTATTATAAGTCCCAATCATCGGGTAATGATCACGTAGGTGGACACCCCCCGAATGAATATACATTTGTATCAGTTGAGCCGAAATCTGGCTTTCAATGTAAATTTTTTGATACCGTGACTAGAATAACTTAACTGATGCTAAGTTTAAATAATGAATCCCAAATGATCTTAAGTTACAATTACAACGCACTCTTTTGAGTCGGTTCATGTAACCGTTCGGATTAATTGGCTCATCATTAAGAACAAAAGATTAAATAAAGCGTCCTATCAATCATTCAAAAAGCAGGTCGCGGAGAAGATTAACTTTACAAGAACGTGCAAAGCGAAACAATACTTTCACCGCGTGCTGGGCAGAAATTTAAAAAGCCGATCAGAGACCACACGTAGTGGGTAGTGTCGGCGACATGCAAATTCGCCACTCGAAATGCAACGTGACATGACGAGGGGGGACGGCATTCCTAGCAGCGAGCGCTCGGAGTGGGAGGGGGCGGTCATCGACCGTCCTCCGCCGGCCGCGCATAAACTACGCAGCCGCACGAGGTCAATACGACCTCATAGCTCCATCGACAGCCGAACCGAACCCAATGCTGAGGCGAAACCGTTTCACAAGAACCATTGTTCGTTCTAACCCGAAAATCAATTACGGACCCACACACGAATCTAATTTAATGGTGGATTGCGCTAGAGAATATTATCTGTAAATCAGATTGCCGGTAATACGTTTTGTCGCCAGACGTGTTTGAGGCCAGCGCTTAAGCCACTTTTACGGGTTGGGTCTCGGTAATATCCATGCGGATTGCAGACGAGGCGATTCGAACGAATTACGTTATGCTTATGCGAATATGGTCGTTAAAGACTAAAATGGAAAATATTTTAAATAGCTACCAATTAGACAAAATACATTCACAACATAGCAGGTCCTGGAGTCCAGGAGTACTATAAATTGTTAATGCCTTATGCGACCGGCCAGCTGTTCATGTGAAGTGAACGTCACCTGCCTGACGCCCTGCCTGAGTCATGTTAGAAAATCCTAATTAATAATACTGCTGCTCCTATCATTAGATCGTCAACAGGTAGCTTTTGTGCTGGATTCGATAGTACATTTATTAATTTGGCCGATAAATAAACATCCATTAAAGATATAAAACGAAGGTTTTGCTATTTATTTTCCTTACAAAATGGTTTCTACAATAAAAAGGTAGTATATAAAACGGTACTTACCTTGCAGCCACAGGTTTGTCCAATATCCAATCTCCATAGATATATGTCGTACCTACTTACCTATTTATTTGAAATGGACGATTGTATAGGTACGTGCATTTTGCATTGTGTTGGAATTTACTAAGGTATTCCGACAAAGATCCTGAAGTAACGCGAACAACCACAAACCATGACAGGGTGGTCATTATTGGCAACCTTCCCAAGTTGCATTGCATTACTACATTTCATGCGGTATCATCAATTGGTATACTGTAATTTACTAACAGATTACTCATCTAAGTAGCGATAGAAAGATGATAAGTGTATCAGTAATTAATAATCATGTACATATAACCGTCGATGAGTTCGACGCGATTTATTAAACAGTTATTGTTTAACGTTCGTTCGCTTCGGCTTGCAGATATATTTACACTTTGATGAGTAAAACTGCTTACGCATTAACAGTAACAAATTCAATGCTCGGTTTACTGTACCTACCTAAAGACCTAAACCTAACTAGATGAGATGAGAAATTTACTGAATTCTCTGATACAGATTCTGACTTCTGATACTGATTGGTCAAGAACAAATGTAAATCATATACCTACATGAAGTTTACATAACGTATTGAAAGTTTGGAGCGGCACGCCATGCTGATAACGACCCATATTAAATTCTTTCCTCTGCATTGAACAATGCAGTTCTAAGGGAACAATGGCAAAGTTTACATTGAAGTGCGGCATTGCTGTTTATCTTAACTTGAACGCTATCCGAGCATTAGCGAGCTACGTGCCCGGGAGCCGGCTACAAACGCTCAAACACCGTTCAAGATTAAAAGAAATCAGTAAGCGGAACTGAAACCGGTTCAGAAGTTTCGAGTTTACAGCGCACATGTTTGACACTATACAGATTATTTTAAGATTAAGAAAAATGGTGATCGCTAAATGGGACTCGCACTTATGATGAATCATGCTCTGAAAGACTGTTGTCGAGTAGTCGTTTTGTGAGATTGTGATCTTACGTGAATCAGCAGTGTTTGAAAACCCATTAGTGTGCACCGCAGTTGAGTAAATGAGTACAAGCAAGCAGTCACCCAGCGAGACCACTTCGCGTTCTATTTAGATAATATTCGAACTCAGACTAAAAATGTAATTCATCACATCTGGAAACATCCTTAGCGTTGAGCTATTATTTTTAGTCACGGCGGATTATACTCGTAGTGACCGATTTCCTGTTACGCTCGCTGGCGCACCGCTCCGTAGGTGAAAATGACTTACTTTGATATCCAGCCGTCCAGGACCAGAGCGAGACCATCGCCAGCAGCCAGTGGTACATGAGCCCTTCGATCTTCCAATAGAGGGGGGCGTACAAGGGTCTGAGCAGGCGCAGCGCCATCATCCAGACCACGTATGCGGGGATGCAGTATAAGTTGTTCACGATCGCGAATGCCGTTCTCGCCACGATCCGCACGTACCGGCTGAAACAGCAGGGCCGCGTCATCCACGACCGCCTCGCCGCACGCGCGCGCGCCGGGCCCCACGCAACGCAACGACACAGCACAGAGATGACCATTCGTGACAGGACAGTGACGTGCGACACACCACAGAGTGAGACCGAGGGTTGGTTGTTTGGTTGAGCTTGCGAGAGGCCCGGGCGAGATGGTTCAGTGCGTTCTCCCTGCTGATAGCTGCCGAGGCGCGGGGGCTTTCGTCGGGGCTCGGGCCGGGCGGCTCGCGGAGTGGCGCTGCGCCGATCACAATCAAACACAGAGTACATTCGACGATATTTATTAATGGAATCGTTCACCGGTTCACTGTCGGTTATTTCGTTAAGTAGACTGCAAGTACAAATTTAAAAACCGCCCGCCGGCGAGCGGACGTCGCGCTCGCCGGCGAGCTTACATGCGATTTCGTTTGCGACACACATTTTACACCGATCGACGTAACATTAACTCGTACGACGCGAGCACACATAGACAGACATACACAATTTTATTTTACGATGCATACTGTGGCACGACCGCGGCCGGCCGAGTTCGTCGTGTAAAATTAATACAAAGTTCATTATATAAAATTAAAAAACGACATCGGACCGCTGAAATTATACAAAAATTACAATATTTAAGACTGTACACTATCTAATATATACAAAAGTTGCCGGCATAGATATGTGCGAGGGCTTATATACAGGGCGGGCGCGCGGGCTACACGTTGTAGTCGTGCGCCATGAGCCCGTGCACCTGCTCGAGGCGGTAGGCGAGCCGCTGCTTCTGCGAGAACTCGTCCTCCTCGAGCGTCACCATGAGCTGCTCGTTGTACTTTACCGCGTACGCGTACAGCTCGTTCAGCGCGCAGTTCGTGTTGAACTCCTTCGTGTGGAGGCGCGACTCCTCCGCCAACATCGCGTTCATATCCTGGTCGGAGATAGCCGGCATCAACTTTATATCCGCGTAATACCGCTCTACCCACTCTTTATATACCGGAATGTCTTTCGCGTAGAGAAGCTTCGAGGATGGCGAGTCCTTCCCGAGAATATGATCGGACGTGGAACACGAGTCCATGAACGTCTGCGCGATCACGGACAGACACGAGTCCACCGTATTAGACTTGTGAACGTCGAACACGAAATTAGGATTTTTAATAAGATTCACCCAGAAACGCAGCGGAAGCGAATTGCTTTTCCAAGTGTGAACTACTTCGGGATCGGAGATTGCATGCTGTAGGGCCTGGTCGTCGAGGAAATCGAACATGTACTTTATAGCGAGCGGTAGCGCGGAGCCGCGATGCGCTGTGCTGAAAATAGTTTCGAATAAATCATCAACGAACTTTTGCAGCGTGCCCTTAGTCGCGAGAAGTCGAGTGAGATATATTTCAGAGACCATTTTGTTACCGCGCTCCCCTTCTTTGTGTGCGTCACCGTCGTGGTGCCTAACTAAATGCCAGTATTTGAAACCGCCGCCGTGCTCGTATTTGAACGGGCTAGCGGGCGGACTAGCAGAGCCGTATTTACCCCGATTCAGAGTTTCATAAGTATGCGACTTATCGTTTTTCTCCATGTTGGAAAGGTTGTAAACGGAACTCTGTTTAGCAACTAGACTGAGACACGCGCCGTCTGGTACGCGGTAATGATTAAGGGTATTAAGTTTGCGCCATTCGCCCTCGCATTTAGTAGTGCTGTCTTCGTCATACAGAATTAATCGACCGCAGGCGCCCGTGCGCCATTCTAAGTCTAGCTCGTCACGACTCGGCCTTTGTGAATATGGAGTAGCGCGGTAAATGGCATCTAAACACTTTTCTTTTACTTGGCTTATCGTATCACAGTCGAGAACTTTTACTTGCACGTTTTCTGTCGTAGCATCTAAGCCGCTCACGAAGATAGTTTGCTGGGATATAGAGACGCTCACTGCTATCGGTTTGAAATCTATCGACTGCCTAATGAGTTTTTCTTCGCTCAGCGAATATCTCGCCTCGGACGTTATTGCGTCAACCGGGCCTTTGTCTACTTGACCTTTCATCGACCTGAACAAAAGATAAAGCGGTTCGCCAGCGCATTCGCGAAGGAATTTGTATAAGAGGAAAGTAAACCATGCACTTAACATTTTCTCAGCTACGCTCTCAGTTCGCCTTAGCAGCAACTTAGGATGGCTTTTACCCTCCATGCACTTCTCGATAAGCTCAGCCAGTAAGGTTTTTAAGACGTCAGTGCAATATTCCATTTTGCTTTGCAGGGTAACCATAATAAGGGAAGCTACATTGACACGGTCGCGCATTGAAAAATATCTATTGCTTTCTAAAGTACGAATAAATAATAATAGGAATGTTTTGTTCATAATAAGTTGACCAAACATTCTGAGGCCTTTATCTTTCCTAATAAGCTCTGGACGTTCCCACTGGAGGACGGCATGGTCGTCGATGTTGGGGAACAAAATCTTCATGGCGTAAGTGCGATAGTCGAGGAAGGGAATCCCGCCCGTCACGTCTCCCGTCAAGTCTGTCATCTCAGTCTGCAACTCCGCAAACGCCTCTTTGCATTCCGCAGCTACTCTTAACTCTAAAATATCCATTTGCTCCTGCATATTCTTCAGTACCCTAATATTTTCAGTTGATTTTCTCCTATACATAACTAAAAACACGACAAATACTAATATGAGTATAATTATACTGGCGATTACGCCGAATAATACTGGCTTTCCTATGGCGGCTTGTATACCCGCTTGCGAGGAATAAGACAATTTGCCAATCGTGTACGTGAGAGCGCGCCCGACTTTGACAACCACCTCGGGTGTGTCTACGCCGTCGGGCAACTCATTTCGCGACGGAGGCCGACAAGTCAATTGGTGTCTAGCGAGTGATGTGACGTTACACAAGCTTTCGCCGATATGAACTTCAACATCCCTCTCCGTACACGCCCTATCTAAATTCTGACCGTTAATAGTCAAATATTCAGATTTATAGTACTTTACATCCTCATCGAATTTATCATAGACCGGATCCGGATAAAGGAGAAAAGCATCACCAGTCTTGCTGGTAAGATTTTGAACACTTTGCACATCGTCCATGTTAAAACCATATTCTAACTCCATAGGTCTATCCGGATCGAGGCTGAGGCCAGCGCTTTCGATGCCTGGAGATTCACAAATGAGATGCGTTTGAAAGTCGACTCTATGGCAAGGAGCAATGTACGGTCGGTTGTCGTGATACACGTATATCTGAGGGAACTGAATAGAATGGAAATTACGGCCCATTACTTTAATGTTTATGCCCCCAGATGGAATTCCTTTGGGTTGTTTACGCTGTGACACGGGCGGCGGGCCGGACTCTACGGAAACTACAACTGGGTCTTCTATGTATTCAAACTTTTCGCGTTCTAAAGTTCGCATGCCGTTATCAAACCGCATTCGTAATGTGCCCATTTTAAGTTGGTAAGAATGGCTCGTCCTGCAAACCGCTTCTTCGTGAGATACTGACAGAATAGCGCAAGGCAAATCGTCGATAAAGGCTTGAATGTTACTTCCCGCATTTAAATACTCGCCTGTGATACGTAGTTTAGTTCCGCCAGATTGCGGACCGTATTTTGGTTGAATAGAGTTTATTTTCGGATTAACAAATGCGTAATGATGCTTAGATTCCCCACGATAATCAGCGACTCTCACGACTACAGGGCCGTCCCTAGGTACTTCTTCCCCGGGGCCGTCAACGGTACAAACAATCCGCCTCGTTTTCACGTACAATTCTATAATTGGCTGACATTTAATGCCTGCTATAGTGACGCCATTATAAATGTCGGATATATTGCGGCCTAGATTTATGCCTTCGATAGTAATATTCGTACCTCCGTCCCACGGACCTAACTGAGGTCTAAACGAGTGAATCTCTGGATTGGGGCAAGTTTGCGTGCGATTTAACCAAACGCTTGGCGCGCCACACTGCTCTTGAACTTCACATCGATCGGACCCTTGGCACCAACCACATCCAAATTTCTCGGGAAGCGCTAGACAAATTCCGCAATTATCCGCCATATCGTTACAACGGTAAATGAGTATGTGAGTATTATCCGGATTATCTAACGGTTTAGAACCTCCCCATATTACGGCGAACGACGCGTTGATGTTGGGAGCTCGCGACGTGTACGTAAATTCAACGGCTTCACAGTAAATAGTATCGGCAAGGAGTTGGGCATTGACATGAGTTACGCGGCCTTCAATATTAAACTGGCAAACGAAACGAGTTTGGACAATAAATTGACCAATTATGTGAACTTTGACTTTTATAGCTTTCTTAACTCCGGAAGGAACTAAAATTTCGTTCGTGCCGTCGGAAGTTGAGTTAATAGTTGGACAAAAGCCTGGTCCGGAACGATAGCTGGGACCTATTCTGCTGACGCCGGTTACTAATATATCATTTCGACAATTCTCCGCGGTGTCGTGAGTACAACGGTGTCCGTCGACGCACCAGTCGCACGGGAACGAGGAACTGACGCACTGAGTGCACGAGCTGTACGTGTTGCAGTCAAAGAACGTGAAATTAGTTGCCACGAAATCAGGTCCTTGCGTCGTGCGCACCGACAGTTTCGCCGTGAAATGGTGTTGGCCGGCCGGTATCGGTGGGAGCGTGTCGGTGCGCGGAGTAGTACAATTAACGCCATAGGGCTTTCTAGTAGCATTTGTTATTAAAGTACGATCTAAAGCTGTAAATGCACACAAAAATTGTCCATTAAGTGTAGGCAAGTTTTCAATAACTAAGTCTAATGTTCTTGCAGTCGTTCGTTGCAATAGAAACGGAGTCACTTGAGTGATCGTGGTGCAACGCCCGCTGCGGTACGAGATCCAATATAGGGGATCTTTGGCCGCATCCTGACAGTCTGATCGGAGGCTGCACTTATTCTCTAAAGAACACCATCCGCAATACGGGTCTTTGGCTCCGAGACACGTTAAACACGATTTATAAACGCTACACTCCTGAACTTTCACTTTGGACACTTTACGTTCAGTCATTACGTATAAATGCATCAATTGAGTATCAAAGAATAAGTCTGGATTTACTGATGACTTCTCGTCCACAATAATGTCTCCATATTCAAAAGCGGAAGTGGCACTCTCGACAACAATCTTCTTCAGGTGTCCGTCGGCGGTCCCCGCGAATACTACAGTGTAATCGCCCGTGGACGTAGCGGCCACAGCAGTCAGCCTCTTCTTAAATATGGCCACCGGCACTGCCTCGACCGGCTGTTCTCCTCCCAACGGGGTATTCACGTCCAAGCCACAGAAATCTTCACTAATAGACTGCAACTTAGTTCCAATACAAGCGTGCGATGGCGATATAAAATCTAAACCTCGTGAACCATTCCCGCTAAAACATGTCTTTATGTTTTGCATAAATTTGCGACGTATTGCTTTGAGGGAATATACGCATAAAGCAGACAAGTTCGACGGCGTATTTGTATTTATAGCTTCACTCTGGCTGAATGCAGCAAATAATACATCATCTTGAGCTGTTATTCCGAGCTCTCCCGCTAGCACCGAGCCGGCTTTCCCGACGAACGCAGCTTGCACAAGATTGTATCCAAAATTGCCTCCACCTTCGCCAGTGCAAGACATCGGAATTTCAGTGTACGAGTAGTAATTTTCATCATCGTGGCACACTCTCACTAATTTGCTGTAATACGTGTCTGATCCTACGCCTCGCAACTGAGTCGTGATAAAGTAGCTGAATCCTTCCGAACTGAAGCCGTACACGTAGTTTATCGGGTAGCGTTCACGAGAGAGCGAATTGACGAACATTCTGGTGCCGGTGGTGACCGCCGTCCTGGCTATCATAAAGGGACGGTCATCCTCGAGAGAGCGACTGCTGACGGTAGGAACTTCAGATCTGTATGGAGAGTTGCCCGTGAAGGTGACACCCACGTACATGACTTGCGTCATCGGCGGATTCGGCGGGCCGGGCGCGATGAACGCCACCGTCGACGCCGAGGCTTTGTTGGCCACCACCCGGCTCGCGGACCTCGCGCACATCCTTCGAGATGTTATGGAGATTGCGCAGCGAGCACAGGCCCTGCAGGACGGAGCCGCAGGTGATGAGTCGGCTGGTGGCGTAGTCGATCACCAGCGCCTTGTTGGCATTGTCCGTCGGTTTCTTCACGAAGTTGGGCGGGCAGTCGAAGGTGCATTGCGCGGAGTCATTGACCGGGCCGGTGACAATCGACTGCGCGACTTCCAGATCGGGGGAGAGCTGGTATATCTTGTTGACGGCGCCGACGTAGACGCGGCCCGTGTTGCGGTCGACGACGAGGTG
>OZ020284.1:12534580-12683928 GCA_963971205.1 Aethes cnicana
CCGAGCGAACGGCGAGCGGCCAGACGCCTCCGTGAGATGCAGCGGGACTTTACAAATGGTACTGATACTTGTGAGTCGTATTTGCGACCGGCGAAGCCCTTATGTGAACGAATGCCTAGTTCGAGTGTGTTACGATTATGTCCGCACGAGTATACGCCATGGCTCGGAGAGGTCTAGTGCGATTGGAGCGTTCGCGGACTGAAGCGAGGACGCGCAGTGGCCGCTTCCAACGATACGTTATCATACCAACCTATTCTTTGATTACGAACCTCACTTTATATGCATGCATTATTGTTTTGACTACACGATAGATTATTGAATATTCATTACTCATTATCGTAACGATACTTAGACCGACCATTAATCATCTTATTGTTTTCACATCATTAGTAAATCAGCTGCTCGGACAGCTGATAGCGAGCCCCAATGAAGTCTGAATATCGTTGTGACAAATGCCTGATCGGAATCATGGAACATAGACAGCAAGTATTATTAGCGGTTCAATCAATGAACCGGACAAAAATAGGTTGGTAGTTGGAATATTCGGCCACGGGCGCCGCGACGCGGTCAGTGCACTGGTACAGGTCACGCCGACGAAAGCCTCAGCATTATCAGACAGGGGAAGGATTAAAACAAAAGTGCGATATGGCATGCTCGTAACGGGAGTCAACGTGGCAACGATAAAATATAAACATTGGATAAACTAAATACACTGATGATACACCGATTACGAATACTCACAGGATCTCCATGACGGAATAATCGGGAGCTTCAAATTTGTACACAGCTAGCTTGGTAGATCATAAGTTTGTGGAGCGCACTAGCATAGTGCGGCGACGGCGCTGAGACCTGCAACAAACAGCACGTTAAAGCTGGGCCCGCTTGGACGCCGCTCGATCGATCGCCGCGGCCGCGCGCGGTGCACGCCACGAGCGCAGCGGACCCGGCACCGGCGCCCTACCTATAGCTACCTACCACGACCGACACCGACCGGTCGTAATTTCGTTTGTTGACTTCTCTGCATTCCCTGCCCACCCACACGACCTAATCTATCTAACAGCCTACGCACGCGTACCGACACAAAAACTACACAATAATTACTATCACTTGCTACTATAACTAAGTCCCTGGACGCTTTTGATAGAACTATGACTGCATTCGAGATATGGAGAACGGAGATGTCAGCCATTATCGCGCACGCGAGTCGATATTCGGAAGCCATTCTACAATAAACGCCACGCGTACCGTTTCTGACTCGTATCTAGCAAGATTAAAACTAAAACTCACCTTGTTATTGATAAATCTCTCGGTCAAAGCAACAATCCTTAGGAATCCACGGTCGGTATTGAACAGCAAACACTATTGCACCACTGAACACTAATCTTTCTGTATCTCACTGTTAATCGTAATCGAAACACTTAACACCACTATGAACGACTTAAATCACAACATTATAATTGTAAAAATCCTAGTCCGAGGAGAGCAGTCCGTTTGCACAATGAGTCCACGACAAGAGCATCAGTCGCCGTACATCGCCGTGGAATGAATTTGGTTTCCCTTTTCGAACGAGTCTAGGCGTGACTGAGCCGAGAAAAGCCGAACACTGCCGAGCAGATCTATAGTACTAAAAACGCACCACAGGTGGCAGCACTGTAATAAAGATGCGTTCTAAATAAAGTTTTGTCTATACCAATCAATATTTTACGTGTTGAAATTTTAATGAATTAATTTTATCTAAATGTTAACGATTTTTGTAAGATTATTGTTCTCGTGAAATACCTATTTGATATGTTGAACATTTGATACACAAGAGCTCTTGTTTTAATTCATAGACACAAAGAATTAATGAACGAATGATAATAGACACAGAAGACATGACTTGAAACGTCAAAATTTGACAACTGGACTTTTGTGACACTGACACTACCTCACTCACGGATTTTGCGCAAAAATCCGATCCGTTTTTCAAAAACCTTTACAAATACCGAATAAATCATGGCTATGTCCATGTTCAAGGTATCATCTGCTTTAGTGAATTCATCAAAGAACTTACGATGTGTCGTTCGTCTTATGGAACAACGAAACTTTACCACAACAAAAGTTGTAGCGGTAAGTTGCATAATCGTTGAGTTATATTTTAGTTATTCCTAGATATAAGATAGTACAACGAATGTGAGCTTCAGCTCTAGTCTCAATATTCTTTGTTGCCGTGTGGAACAGCCATCCAGTGACTTAAACTGATTACCTTGTGTATAATTTGAGGTTAAATCTTTGTGTTGACAATGGTTTCCAAATTCAATAACGCAAAATAAACATGACCGTCTACATACCTACAAATTCGTCTCACCACGTAGTGTTTGATCTTATTCCTCATCACCATTCTTATTAACTGAAATTTCTATTCCCTAAAATCCATGTACATACTGTGTTTTATTTTGGAACTTATTCTTTACTTATAGAAAATATACAAATGTATGTCGAGTGGAGTAGCCGGTTTTGACGTCCGGTTGGATTTTTAAAAATAGACATGTTGTAGTGGTGCTTTGATATTGCCTATGCAATTTGTTTTCATAGGGTCATTGCGCCGGAAGCGCGGCCACCTTCAGTAGGCGACCATTTGACGGACTAAATTTCTTCAAATCAAGATAATAGAATTTCTAGAGGCAACATTCTTAAAAATAAAATCTTACGTGATTTCTAAATGACTATGGCATAAGAATTTACAGAGTTTGAAACAAAAGGGTGAACCGAGCGCCCGAAAAAAAAAACTCAGTGCACGTGATAACTCAGAGGTGTGTGGATGTGTCGCGAGGTGAAAAAAAATTAGCACGGTGCGCGGCGTTCAATGGTAAGTTTTATTGCTTATTTCATGTTGTACGCGCAAGTTAAATGTTTAATTGTTCAATCGATAAGTTTTCCTTGTTATAAAAGGTGTAGTTTGTTGTTTTTAAACTTAATATTGTGATAAAATCCAGTGGTCGGTAACCGAAATGCGTATTTATCAAAAGCGTTAGATTGCGACCACATGGTCGCGAACCGACGAATCCAGCATTATTTTGCTTTGGTAAATATGGTCCTAATGCTTCATACAGGAGAGTTGCAATTTAGGGTGTAGCATTGTAAAAGTGTAAAGATGTAGTTCGTTAGTAAGCGACCACCAGTTTCTTTGAAAAATCTTCGATTATTTACTTACAAACATTGGGTGGTCGGAAACCGAAATAGTCGAAAAAAAAGACGTTAGTTTGCGGCCACCATAATTTAGTATGAGAGAAAAAACGGCCGCAAACAGAAATAACTAAGCGAGTTCATTCAGTATGCGACCACGTGGTGATTTTTGAATTTAGTTGGTTATTGAAATGTTCTTTTAATAATCACCTATAAGATTTTGTATTATTTGCTTGGAAATCCAAATAGATTATTATATTTGAAAATCAAGTTGTTTAGAATTTCATCAAAATCAGTTCAGTAGTTTTTAAGATATGGACTAATACTTCTAACGGCGTGACTTACTCAATACCAGTCATGGATGCTTTCAAAGGGAAAACGTTTAAAGTGTACATTTTATGTATTCTTGGACAATGAAGCCGAAAAAAATATGAAAATAATAAAAAAATACCTCCTTCAAAGGCTGATTTGTTATGTTGTTTATGTTGTTGAGACCTTTGATGTAGATTATTTTTTATTATTTAAAAAAATCTGTTAAGAATTACTCATAAAAATCAAATAAATGAAAACTACTTTTTTTAGATGGAGCTCCCAAATAAGGTACAAGATTCAAAAAAGAAAAAGTCTGTGAAGTATACCGAAGAAGCCCTCAAACAAGCTCTCAATGATATACGAAAACAAGGCATGGGAATAAGAGAGACATGTAGACTGTATCAGATCCCAAGGTCTACGATACAAGATAGACTTAGTGGGAAGAGGTCGGATAAAAGTATAATATTATAAGTATAATATTTTAAGAGAAGACTACAGAATATGATTCCTATTATACCTTTATTTTTATGAATATGAAAATAAAAGGAAAAATAAATACATTATTAGACGATATATTCAGATACTATTGCAGTTGTCGATTGTTTATCATAATATGATTTTGAAGAAGAAAAGGGGAATATGATTCATTATAAAAAAATATTACACCTGTTGATTAGAAAATGTTGATGTTGATTATTTTAAGATGTTTACTAAATATTTAGGATATTATTTTGATGAATGATTGTCAATTCTATTAAAACTTTGACTGTTTCCTACAATATGTAAGATTATTATTTTTATAATTATATGAAGAGAGAAAATGAAGACTTCTGACTAAAAATATTACACTACATCAGTTGCTGTTATTACAAATAACTGAAGTTGACTATTTTTAATAATATTTCTAAGAAAAAATAAATATGATTACTAATAAAAATAAGAAAAAACATCAAACCAAAATTATTATATTTATTATTTTTATTCAAAGGTACAATTAAAAATATTTTTTAAATCAATTATCATTGTTTTATTGTCATATTTCTCATATTAAAACAGCGGTCGCAAACCAGCTCACTGGTGGTCGTAAACCGACAAAAGTGGTCGCAAACCGAAGTTTTAGCTATATTTTCGCTTTTTCGCCATTATAAAATTACTTATGGATAAAAATACTAAATTTTATGTTTTCAATCCAAACTAGACTATATTTGGGACCAATTTACATTAACATATACTATGTTGCGTATAGACAATATTTTTTTTTACTCATCTGAAGTGGGGAACTCTGCTAACTGGTCGCCAACCGACGTAGTGACCCTACTTCTGCTCTGATACTGATATAATGGGAAGGTTTTGGCAGAAGAGGCACTACCAATGCTACTACTACTGCTCCAGCCTATAACTGCATTTGTTTGAGTTAATATTATTTCTTGTATCATCAATTTCATCATTTATCTGGGAACAAAAAGTACAAATTAAAAAACATAAACTTGGCAAATGATTAAGATCCTAGACTACACGCAATTAAAAAAAGTTTGGGCTGATACAGTTGTCAAACATTTCATTTCGTTAAGATCACTTTATTTAGATCTCCAGTGTGATAAATAACCCTTTATGGATGTACCAGCTTTTCCCTGCAACTTCGTATGCGCAGAAATATTAAAAAGTAAAATCCCGTTTTTTCCTGTTCCCGTGGTAATTTTGCAAAATCCTTTCTTAGCGGATGCCTACGTCATAACATCTACCTGCATGCCAAATTTCAGCCCGATCTGTCCAGTGGTTTGGGCTGTGCTTTGATAGATCACTATGTCAGTCAGTCAGTCAGTCAGTCACCTTTGAGTTTTATATATTTAGATGTTCATGGAAAAACATAAGGGGTTCTCTTATATGTGGTAATGGTATGGTCTACATCATCAAATATATATCAACCCTTTTGCATCCTACTCCATTGTATTAAGGCCCAAAAGTGTAAACATAGTATACATTTGACGGCAAATGTAGTTATTTCAATTTAGAACTGTTTAATACAGAATAACCTATAGCTTTCACCCACGACTTTGAACATGCTCAATTTCAAAAACATTCAAGCCCCTTTTTACCTGCTTAGGGTTAGATATCTTTGATAATCCTTTCTTTTTCTTAGCGTCACTTGAAGAATCTTCTTGCCAAATGTCATGCTTTATCACAAAACTAGTAAGAAATGTTCAATTATTAAAATTGTTTTGTGGAACAGTGACAATGCTTTCTCAAATTCCTTGCAATAGCATACATATTAATGGTCCATTGTATATGTCGCATTATTTACCGTGACTTTAACACAAAGGGTGATAAATTTGTATTCCAAGAATTAAGAATTCCTTTCAAATTACTCAATTTGACATGTAGAAGTGGCGCAGAAGTCCGAATACCATGGGAATTTTGGAATTGGTTTGGTGTCATATTTCCATAGTATACAAATCTATATCACATGATAATCCCTCTATCAGTAGTCTTTTTTAGGGTTCTGTAGCCAACTGGCAAAAACCAAGATTATAATTTCATCATGTCCATCTGTCTATCCTTCCGTATGTCACAGCCATTTTTATCTATGGTTGAAATTTGGGAAGTAACTTAAAAAATTATGTAGTTAGTAAGATTTTGTAAACAAATTGGTTATCTGTAAAGTTAGGCTTAGGCCGATCGTGCCTCTTTATTGCTTGTTCCGCGCTCTCGCTTGCGCCCTCGGATCAGGCGGAACGTTACTATTGCGTCATGTTTTTTTATTGCGCGCAGCCCGCGTTCATCGATTTATAAGACGTTATCACGTCGAAAATATTTAAGTGGTGACTCCATTACATGGACTGAGGGATGAAAATAATAATTTAAGAGAATATTGTGTTGGATATCATTGGGTAGGTTTTGGAAAATGATGTGAACTTTCTATTTATACTTATAAGTTTTTATGTTAATGTTTTATGAGATTTTTGCTTCTTTGAAGTATGGAGGGAAAAATGGTAAAAAATTGGGAACACAGAATGAAGTCGGTGTCAAGTTCACCATAAGCTTGTCATAGCTTTGGGTTGACTGGACTTCACAGGTTGTCGGAGTTTGAAGTCGGTTTTATTTTTTTATATTTCTTTTTTGGGCTGCATTTTCCAAACATACATACAACGGGATGTAAATCTAAATATATAAAACTCAAAGGTGACCGACTGACTGACATAGTGATCTGTCAACGCACAGCCCAAACCACTGGACGGATCGGGCTGACATTTGGCATGCAGGTAAATGTTATGACGTAGGCATACGCTAAGAAAGGATTTTGCGAAATTCCCACGGGAACGGGAAAAAAACGGGATTTTACATTTAATATTTCTGCGCATACGAAGTTGCGGGGAAAAGCTAGTACCAAATAAAATACATATACCTACGCGTCGAACTGAGAACTTCCTCCGTTTTTTGTCGGTTGAAAATTGGTTTGAACAAAGTGTGTCACGTAGTTTTTGAAATATGGGATGATTTTGGAATACATTTCGGTAGCTACGGAACTCTTCATAGCAAATGCGACTCGCTCTTAGCTAGTTTTTAATGAATGGTCCTATTTTTTCAACATTCAATTAGTCTATGCTGTTTTGTCTTATTAATCTTTTGCAAATAATAAAAGTTGTAACCATTTCATTTCATCCAATAAGGAGGTCATGGGCCATTTTTATACATTTTGAGCAAACTGAAGCGTGTAGATATTACCTAAACGACGTTGATTTTCTTTGTTTCAAGTAAACAATGTTTACATAACAACCTAAGCAACCTAACCCACAGTAAAAATAAACATGTAACGAACTCTGTAAATTACGAGAGGGGGGGTCACCGTATTCAAATTGATAACATCGTGTTATCTATCGCAACGGTCTCATATCTTCGCTCAGTCGCTCAGTCGAGGTTTCCACTCGAAGGGATTCAGACGTGAATTAAAAAATAAATAATTCTAAGATACAGCGGGCCCCGACCGGTTGTTTGCCTTTCACTTATAAGAACTCGTTTTACTCCTATTTTCAAGTCGCAAATAACTATCGCCGCCACAAACGTTTATTTGTCAGTCGGCCACCGGCATTTTAACTGCGCACTCAAGTCATTAAAAAAAGAAATAAAAAAGTATCGTTGGCCGGCACACGTTCTCTATTTAAAAAGTTGCAATAAAAAAGTAAAAATCAATTGGCGGGAGCGCTGTCAGTTGACAGCTTCAAAAATCTTTCGCGTTTATTTCTTGATAAATTAAATAGTGTTTTTAATTGGGTAACTAAGCGTTTAAAATTAAAAAACTAAGAGAAATGGCGTGCACAATATGCTTGAACCCCGAAAACAAACCGGTCAAAATGGTAAGTATTTGTGTTTGTGGCGGAAAATCACGTTTTAATGTTTTTGTAACGAGTCTTGTGAATTTGTGAAGCATATATTGTTTATTCATTTTGAAGGTAAGTATACTTACGTAGTTGTATCCAAGTCCAATTTTTACCTACGTGTTTCTTGACTTTTTCGGCAATGACCTATGGAGTAATATATTTATTTGTTACATAAGCAATGAACTAAAGATCATTTACAGAAAAGCCAAAGTTTATAGTTTCAACTCCAAAGCCTTTATCTTTATTTTTTTAATGCTTGATAAAAAAAAACTCTCTGAAACCAGTAATGCATTGGTGACGCTCTTATTCTCACAAATGTCCATAGTGAAGGTGATACATTCCTTCCATCAGGTGAGCTGCTTGTCTGTTAGACTGATTTACAATAAAAAGAACATACAGTCCTCACACCAATAAACGTATGTGGCTTGGCAAAAACCTTTATCTACAGGTAAACTCTAGAAGTTTTTACGTTTTTAGGGTTCCGAAGTCCACAAGGAACCCTTATAGTTTCGCCATGTCCGTCCGTCTGTCCGCACTATTGCTCGGAGATGCTTAGGTCTAGAGAGCTGTAATTTGGCATGAATATGCATATTAGTTACGCTGACAAAGTGGTACAATAAAATTTTGAAATATATTTTTTTATAGGGTACCTCCCCTACTCGTAAAGTGGGGATGTAATTTTTTTTTCTTGCGTACCCTATGTTGCGGCATATCGTTGAATAGGTCTTAAAAAAATATTGTGGGTTTGTTAAAACCATTTTTTGATTAAGTGATGCGTTTGTGAAATATTAAGCTTTAAAGTGATATTTTTTGTTAAGAGTCACGTGTCCCCCCCCCCCCCCCTGCCAGCTAAATGGTGGTATTTGGATGGCTGAAAAAAATCACGGTTGTGGCATATATAACGTAGTTGAAAGAAAAACTATCAGAGCTAAGTAGGCTGTACAAACTTACGAGTAATAGTCGACCAACTTATAATGATGATTTTTCTCGAGCGGCAGGGGCGTCGGGCGGGCACGTCATACCACAGGCTAGCTAGATGCTAATAAGTCTTAGAAAGGTACTGTGGGCATCCTCAACTTCGGAACCCTATAATTTGCGCGTGGCCCGACACGCACTTGGCCGGTTTTTTTTTTTTTTCATTTTTCATTTCATTTTCTAAAAAGAGTTTGTTGCGGTGGCAGGTGGAACTAAAATTTTAAACTTGGTCAAGACAGGGTATCATGTACCTACTAATTTACATAATTAACATCTGATGTCAATGAACATGATAATGGAATGAAGAAAGAATTGAATTGAATTGACATTGCTTGTTTCACAAATCTTTTACGTACCGAGCTGTTTGATGTAACTTTCATTTTTCTTCAAGTAATTTAGTTTTGTTTTCCAAGACTTTTGCAAAATTATCATTTAAGATATCTTAATTGCGTAAGTGGCGTCCCCATTTTTTTCAAACTCTTTTACCAAGCTATACAATCGCTATCAGATAATACAAGCGAATAACGATCTTACCCAAGTAACACTAAGAGTTAATTTTGAGTGCTATAAGGGTGGTATTATGGCGGTCACTAACTCTAACAGTGTTAGAAGAGCGCTATAATAGGTGCTATATCGGCGCTATAAGCCGATATAGCACCGATATAGCGCCATTTTGGCATAACTTTTTAGCGCCTTAGGTGCTATAATAGCGCTATAACAGAGTTAGTGGCCACTATCAAGCGCTACAATGGCGCTACAAAAGCGGTCACTAACTCTTAAAGTGCTACAGCGGCGCTACAATAGCAACCACTAACACTTAAAGCGCTACAATGGCGCTACAAGAGCGGTCACTAACTCTTAAAGCGATACAATACTCCATAATTAAAGCTACTATCGCTCTTAGTGCTAGAGTGGCGCTACAATAGCCATTACTAACACTTAAAGCTCTACAACGGCGCTACAACAGCGATTACTAGCTCTGAAAGCGATACAATACTCCAAAATGAACGGCTTAAACTCTTAAAGTGGCGATATATACATAAGGTTATATCGAAGAATATTTTAGTTTGACAGCTTATAGTTTTGTTGCATTTGTAAAGTGTCTTGTGATAATTTAATGGCTGAAAGTGAAGTTAAATTAAGGTACTTTACATGTCGTGAGTGAGCTTGTGATTCCACAGGAAATCAATTGCGCAGGTAAGTTTACTGTGAAATACTATACATATTATTATCAAATTCTGAAAGGGCTTTCATTTTAGTGGCTTTTTGCAGAATCATAACAAATGTATTGGTGTAGAGCATTGTTACAAATATGTAAATATCCGATAAAAATAAGTTTAATGATTCATTTTCTTTATAAAAGAACATCGGCATTCCGTGTCTATGCTATATACTTAAACATTTAACAATTCTATAGGTCATTTGTAATGTTTTGTGTGTAATGTAGATTATTTTATTTATTTATTACTTCAATAGAAATGGCGGACCTGTATGGGCCGCCAAATGAGTGGCTTTTAACTCCTATACCTGCACAAAGGCGCTATAACTCACTCATGGCTCTACAACAGTTCCAGAAATCTCTCTTGTAGCACCCAAAGTGATATAATTGAGTTTTTATCACTTTAAGCGCTATAGAAGTATTTTTAACTCCAAAAGAGTTCGCTAGCACTCTTCTACAACTAAAGCTCTTCTTTAGAGCTTAGGGTGGTAATAATCACTATAGCCTGTAAGGCAGCAGGCTTCAGCTGTATAATAGCGATAACAGGCGCTCTTCTATCGCTGTTATAGACCTGAAGGCGTTAGTAGACACCACTATAGCACTGTTAGGGTTAAAAGCACGAAATTATATCCTTTATAGAACTTAAAGAGTTATATCATGCTAAAAGCGATAGCACTAACTCCGTAACCTGCACAAGAGTGATTGTAGTCGCTGTTATACGAGTTTAAGCTTATTATAACTCTCTTATAGACCCTTTTTACGCTCTTTAGTGGTAGTAAACTCTATTAAGCCTTTTGTATCGCTGTAACAGTTAATGGTGGCTATTGTAGCACCCTTGTAGCCCTTAAGGCTATAAAATAAGCTCTATATGTCGCTAATGTGTTACTTGGGTATTGTCAAGACCTTAGAGTGCATGCTGTATGTTCACATATTTATGATCACCTCGCCCGGTAAGGTTTACCTATCTGATAGAAACGACATAAATACGTAATTTTAAAAAAAATGACAAGGACCTATTAAGGCGCGTAGTAAGGTGAAATACCACATTTTAGTCGCCTTAAAAAGGCCTAAAACTAAAAATTTGTCCAAGATATAGGTCTCGAAAAAATATATACGAAGAATTGATATGTCCTCTTTAATCTGAGCTGCGGAAATTGCGATACGTCCAGGTCGTCCTTGCAAAAAAAAAACCTTAAAGTAGGCATTTTCAACCTTTTAAATCGCTACTGCTCAATATCTAGACCATGATTTTACACGGGCTGTCCAGAAAATGAAACTTTATTAAGTTTTTCATAATATGAGCTGTGGGTATTTTTAAATAATCATTACTTTGGTCAAAAACCGTAAGTAACTACCATTTCTGTCATAAAAGTTGCGGTGGGTACATGCGCGGACGATGCTTGTGCACGTACCCACTGCAACTTTTGAAGAGCACATATCAATTCTCAAATGTATTTTTCGAGAACTACATTTCGGCTAGATATAATGTTATAACTGTTAAGTAATTAATATTGCAGGTAATTTTGTCATGTTTGGCACCTACTTTATATTTTTGACGTGAGCTTATGCAACAAATTATTTTGTATTGAAAATTGAAACCTGACGCATGTAGTCACTCTGAATGGGTTAAGATAAAAACGAATGAAGTAATAATTTTGTAAAACACTCACAGGATATATGGGAGTCGGGTATTATCCTGTTACATCACTTGCAACTTGATGAAGTTCTGGTGTCACCCATATACTACACAATTACCGGAGTAGCATTTCTGGCATATTATTGTATCATAGTCAGTTCCCTTAGATTTTTTTAAATATATTTGTATGAATATACTTTGTTGTTTGTCCACAGCGCAAAGAAAAGGACACGATGGGTGAACTGGAAGTGCCTGACGACAAGCTATATGGTGCCCAGACGGTGCGCTCCATTATGAACTTTCCGATCGGCGGTATAGAGGAACGCATGCCTGTAAGTAGCACCGTACCACTAGTATTTTACTCATACTCATATCATTCGTACTACTAGTATTTCACTCTTACTCATACAATTTATTGCCAAACCATGGTTTTTACAAGATGTTCCAATCTACCCACCACTGTCACAGCTACATTCTATGGGCAAGCAAAAGTGTCTTTATTTTTACCCACAGAATCAGCTATTGATTCTATGTTTCTAAACAGGATTCTTATTTATTTTTTTATCGAAAAAAAAACTTGAGAAAAAGATTCAGGTATCGCTGACACCATCAATCCCATACTGGGCAGTTCTTTTTCCTAACTCGAAAAAATGAACCTAAAAAATATGCTTAGAATCGATAGCTGATTTTGTGGGTAAAATATCGTCACAACGTTTTGCTTGACCCTACATATAATTCATTCCCACCCCACTACGTGAGCCCAGTGCACAGTTCAGACATATACACGCACGCACACACACACACACAGAATGCTGCACCGCCATCGATAGAATTTCATCGTGTGTTTAGTTTATTAATATTTCACTTCATACAAAATTTTAAGCAAAAACAGTACTAGACATATTCTTTTATATCAAACGATTCAAAAATACATTAAAACTACTCTACCATTATTTGCGTTGTCATAAAAGTTCACCTTGATTGTAATTTTGTCTAGGCATAGTGTGGCCCACTTTCTAATACCTTTGTATACGTGTTGCTATTCAGTCCACATAACGAATTACCTTGCAACATGCTCCGATAGCTTGATCACGGGACTGATTTGACGCTGTACAACCACAGATTAATAAATAGTTATTATTTGTATAATCTTTAATAATTAGTGTCAAAAACGTAATAAAAGCTTTAACCGTAAAACGTAGTTGATTACGTACTCTGTGATTATTTGAAGTCAATAAGCGATTTTTTTAAATACTTATTTTCTGAGAATTGAAAGGGTGCTAAGATTAATATATAAACCTAGAAACTAAAACTAAATTAACTCTATGTGACGATTCAGTATGGTTTTGAAAATAATTCTACCTCTATTGATGGTCAAATTCAAGACTATCTCATTAAAAGTCAGGTCAAAAGTACTCTAAACCAACGAGCATGTATGCGGAACGGGATGAAAGTTGAAGAAGCGAGAGAAGTATGTAAGAGTCGTAGCAAATAGAAGGGAAGTGGGCTCTGCGTACCCCTATGGGAAAAGGCGTGATATTATGTATGTATGTACTATTGATGGTGCAAGTACAGAATAATAACGTAAAACATTGCTTCTTTAAAAAAAAAGCAACAAACGAATACTGACTAATCTGCCCACCTTCACCTTCACAAACATGTCACAGTTTTAAAACCTTTATTCAAGTCTTTTTACCTGGATCCCTGACCAAATATGGATACATGCATTTATATTTAAAAATCAATTAACAGCACGCATGCATGACTCAGGTGAATAAAAATGCATCCTTTGACGTATTCAGATTATTCAGTATTTGCGCAGAGCATCTGACTCACTAGCCTTATTAGGTGAGATTTCCAAAAGTCAAGTCTTTATCAAATATTTCTATATCGTTTGACGTGCAAATTTTTTAAAATTATATTTTACCAAGATGTCCGCTTACTACTACTACTACAGCCTATTCGCGTCCCACTGCTGGGCACAGGCTTCCCCTCATCATGAGAGGGTTTGGGCTATAGTCCCCACGCGGGCCCAGTGCGGATTGGGGACTTCACACACATCTTTGAATTACTTCGCAGATGCCTGCAGGTTTCCTCACGATGTTTTCCTTCACCGAAAAGCGCAGTGGTCAATTCAAATTGAATTTCGCACGTAAGTAAACTTAGAGGTGCGAGCCGGAATCGAACCCCCAACCCTCGGCATGAGAGGCGGTAGGTCGAACCACTAGGCCACCACGGCTTTTCAAAGAACGCTATGAACACGCAGACAAAGTCGCGGGCGGAAGCTAAAAAGTTACTAACATTTCTTCTTTCCGTTAAAAATACTTGAAGTACTTACTCCAAGACAACAAAATCAATAAATAACCACGTAAGGTTATCTGCATGTCAGTTATTTACACACATATGATGATGATTGTATGATGTAACAGATAACGATTTGAACTGGTAAATTCTCTTTCTGACGTGTAAATGTGCCCCTATGTGGCCAATTTGCTGAATAACTGATTGAATTTTGAATTGAATTTTTTTGAACAGACATAGGTACCGGAGTGACCACCCTTGATAGTCCATCAAAACAGAAACCACATTTAGATAGAGTGTGGTTACTATCAAATACAAACACATATATGGAATTTTGATTGGAAACCTTTATGTGGTGGCAATAAATGGACTGATTACTCATTACTGATTCATGGTTTTAGCAGTTTACTGTCAATTAGGATGGGCAGTTAATTATTAATCAGATTCAGTAGTAAAGTAACTGATTGAAGTGGCTGATCAATTTGTGAGTACGTGTTAAAAATGATAGCTGTGATAGGTTTCCGAAAGAACTCGAGTCTCATTTTTTTGGAATAATTATTTTTATTTAATTTTTTCAGTACCCCGTGATTGTAGCCTTCGGTATCCTGAAAAAGGCCGCGGCAAAAGTGAACATCGAGTTTGGTCTCGAAAAACAAATCGGTAAGGCACTAATAAACCGCAACTAAATTCAGATTTGTTTGACTTGATCTTGTATAACAAGGCGTTTTTTTAATTTATTATTACGAAAAAAGTATTTAAATAAATCAATAATTCCATGAATTCTCTTAATGTGAATTAGTCACCAGAATATACGACCAATAAAACTGCTTTTAAGGTGAGCAAAAGCCTACCATGGGTGACATACCTATATCTCAAACTCATTGACTTTTAAAATATCGCCGAAATCATAAATATAACTACTATAATAATATGGGTCATTCTACGGTAAGAGGGACAATAGGTGGCAACATAAAAAAATCACACATTATTTGAAAATTTTAAGGAAATGACAATCAATAACTACAGTAAATAACAAATACTTTGAGACCACTAAAATGCAATACCTTAACTAACTTAGTTTGGTTATAATTGCATGTTTACCGACAAAAAAGTATCTACCCTGGCCTGTCCCTTTACTATTCTGTAACAGAGTTTTTGAATTTAAATACATTTGTGATACATTCTGATTTGAGCTGTATTTACTACATAAAGAAGCGCAATCAATCATTTTGAATACTTAAATCAACTCGCAAATAAATTGTATTTTCTATTTTTTAAAATAACGCAAATTTTGTCCCTCGTATTTTATGTATCCTCCCCTGGTCATTTTTCGACCGTTTAAAAATGCCATTAAAGTACTATGGTGTACCAAATTTAACCTTGGAGCATTCGTTTCAAAGTTAAGTTAGCCACAAACGTCGCCCGAGTGAATCGCGTGCTCTCATAGGCGGACAGTCCGACCACGCCACTCGGCTCGCGCGGATGTGTCGGTCATTGCCGTCTCTCCACTGGTAAGTTTTATTCAATTGTTATTTATAGTAAAACTTTGTTTGTAATTTGTTTTTACTTTAATTTCTGCCTAGTTTACCGTGTTAGTTTGTTTTTTCGTAACAATCCATACTTTTCTGATAGTTTCCGTTTTTCAATGAAAACGTCTCTACCCTGCCGTATTTCCCCTGTCTCGTCAAATGCCAGGGTAGAGACCTTACATCCAGGGTAGATACGGAAGTATCATATTAGTACTTTTTAAGTATTTTACGTATATTATTCTTCGTAAAGAAGTAATTAGTTAACATAAATGCGATTTTTTTTTAAATTAAGATATGGTGTACGTTACTTTTACACTATGTAGTAGTTTAATATTCGAAGTTTTATACGTTATTTTGCAGCCCAAAGAGCTACACTTAAAGTAATTATGTGTCTGACTTAAAAATATCCCACAGATAAAATATTTAATGTCTTTAAGCTGTAACTTCTCTTTTTTTAGATCATGGCTTCCCGAAAAAAACAAACTCATGAGGAACGTTTAGAAAAGAACCGTTTCGCTGAAAAACTGCGGTACCAAAGGATAAAAAAGAAGATAATAAAGGAGAAAAACGAAAAGCTAGAAAGTTATGGAAAGAAAAAGCAAAACAACGGAGACGACGTTTAGCACTTCACATGGAATTACCACGAAGCTGGTCACGGGAAGGGAGCTCCTGATGGAGTAGGTGCAACGTGCAAAAGAACTGCAGATAGGATTGTTGGAGCTGGGAACGACATTTCATCGCTAGAAGATTTGACGGACGCCCTCCAAAAAAACTGTCCCAATATAAAAGTGGTGACTATTGATGGCAATGACATTTTAAAAAAAGAAGAGGAACTTAACACCAAAAATTTGAAAGCTTTCTCAGGTACCATGAAGGTCCATCAAGTTACAGGAAGCATATTTCTACCCAACCGCTTAGTAATGAAGAGCTTGAGTTGCTTCTGCAATCTTGAGAGCTGCGATCACTTTGTGCTTGGTACCATGGAATTCGCAACAAAGAATACGAGACCCCGCCTTAATGTGGACAGTGTATATGACTCTGATTCTGACGAGGAGCCATTAATTAACTATAAAATCTCAAAGCAGCTACAAACATCTTCCCTGCCTTGTACCGCAGTTTCCGAAAATGCACGCCAACTTGAAGACGAACCTTCAACATCTGGTTTAAAAAATAAATTCAAAAATGGCGACTTTGTCTTAGTGAGAATTTTACATAAAGGCACAGAATATCGATACGTAGCTATGTGCACAGGGATTGAAGAAGATAATGAAGAACAAGTAATATACTGCAAAATTTGTGATAAAACTGGTAAAAATTTCAGAATTGATGACAAAGACGTTGCTTTCATCTCATGGGATGAGATTATAGAAAAGATACCAGCCCCCAACTTAAAAATGAAAGGACAGCGTATTTACTATGAGTTTAACCAAAGTATTAACGTATTTGAAAAGGCGTGATCTCATTTGTTATCTTTTTATACGATTTTATTTCTTTAAATGGAAGCTCCAATTTATGTTTATGTTTTAACAGAGTATTCATGCTCTATATTTTTATATCACATTGCATTGCATGCAACTTATGTGCCATTAAAAAAATTATTTTGTTTTAACTTGTAAGAAAAAATGCTGTGATTTTTGTTAGTAGATACTAAGTAATTTTGTTTTTTATGTCATAATAATTAAAGTTACATTAAAAGACTGCATTGAAATTTAAGTCTGAGATTATAGTTGTAAACTATTACAAAGAGTTTAATAATAAAGTTGATTCTGACGAATAAAATTATTTTTCTTTCAATGTATATATTTCCCCTGTAAGGTAAAGTACCCTACCCTGGCCTTCATGTCTCTACCCTGGATCCTGTATCTCCCCTGGTACATGAAAACTCTTGTAAAAATAGATAAATTAACTGGCCATCTTAAACAAGTATACAAAATACCTGATAACATAGTTCTATATCGGAAGAAGATATTATTTCAAATATTTATAGCCTGCCACTTTTCTTATTATCAGATGCCCTCTTAACTTAGAATGACCCATATTGTGTTCTAACGCTGGAGCAAGAAGCCGCCACTATATTTTTTACAGACTCTTTTAGTGCACATCACTTCTTGTACCGCGTGAAAAACATTAGTCTCATTGTTTATTAAGTTGTTGTTCTGAATTCCAGCGGAAGCCATAATGCAGGCGTGCGATGACGTCATCTCCGGTAAGCTCTACCGCGAGGGACACTTTCCCCTCGTCATCTGGCAGACCGGCTCTGGGACACAGTCCAACATGAACACCAATGAGGTAATATACCGACTTTTACTCATCATCATCATGCTCGAGGTCGTTTTCGGATATGACTACTGATTGCTAAGCGAAGAGCGACGCACATAACATCTCTTATGGCTCAGCGGAAAAAGTGCGTCCACACTCGCCGCAGTTCACAAAATTGAAATTTATAATCACATATATACGGCTAGGTTTCTAGTCCATCGCTCTTAGAGAGTGCGCCCACGGGTGACTTGTCACCGTGACAAAAAAGTTTCTGTCACCTCAAAAGTCACGTCTCCATAGCGAACTGAAGAAAAAGTCACCCGTGGGCGCATCTCCATACACCTCCTTGGACTTGACCTAGTGACGAAACTATCGCCGGCGACAAAATTTTCCCGTGGGCGCTCTCTTTGAGGGTGGGTTCATTCAAATCCTCCGTTAAAGTTAACGTTAAATATTTTACTTCCATTCTGTATTGAATGACAACTCGGCGGCCATATTTAACGACCAGGAGTCCGTCAACTATGCTTGAATCAACCTACCCTAAGTCTTCTTTCTTGGAAGGTTTGCACTTGATGGCGAAGATGATGATCTGCACAGTGTGTCTACACTTTGGACGGTTTTAACCCAAAGTCGCAAAGTGGATTAGATGGATTAATATCACATTTTTCGCATTTGGCGCTTTGTCACATCTTTGTGACCAAACCAACCATTCAAAAATAACACATTCGTTAACAACGCTGATCAATATACCTAACTACTACTACTTTTCAGGTGATCGCCAACCGGGCCATCCAAATCCTAGGCGGCAAGCTCGGCTCCAAAGACCCTGTCCACCCCAACGATCACGTCAACAAGTCCCAGAGCTCCAACGACACGTATCCTACAGCCATGCACATTGCTGTAGCCATGGAGCTGAGGGATCGGCTGATGCCAGGACTGGTCGCTCTGAGAGACACCCTGGCTGCCAAGTCTAAGGACTTTGAGAAGATCATCAAGATCGGCAGGTGAGTTCTAAAGACCCGTTCTATGACATGCTGCTATGTACATGGCAGTTGCCATGGAGCTAAGGGATCGGCTTATGCCAGGACTGGTCGCTCTGAGAGACACCCTGGCTGCCAAGTCTAAGGAATTTGAGAAGATCATCAAGATCGGCAGGTCAGGTCTAACAGTAGTTTGTGTGACAAGGGGGCAAAATATTTACCGCGGGTGATGGTTTGAATCCAGAGCGACGCGAAAGATTCTAGAACAGAATCCCGAGTACACTGCGAGGGATTCTAACGTGGAATTTTCAGCTAGGGATTTAAGATATGCCACCCAAGGTGTAATAGTACATTACAGACCTAGGGTGGTGAATTCGTAAATGTTCCAGATCGCAGGTTTCTGTGGCCCGAACCGAAGGTGAGGGCCATAAATATGCGATCTGGGGCTTTACGAATTACCGCCCGTGGTTTGTCAAAAGTTTTACATCTTGCCTTGGCCAAAAAGTGAGATTTTCTCTCCGCGTAGCGGGCAGAAAATACCACTTTACGGCCAAGGTTGATGTAAATAATTTTGCTACCTTTTTGCACACCTCGCTTTTCACTCCTATGAGAAAACCGGTAGCAGCAGGGAATAAAATTTTTGCCGGATTTCAAC
Source organism: Aethes cnicana (assembly GCA_963971205.1). Classification (NCBI taxonomy): domain Eukaryota; kingdom Metazoa; phylum Arthropoda; class Insecta; order Lepidoptera; family Tortricidae; genus Aethes; species Aethes cnicana. Next base: position 12,553,988 of record OZ020284.1, read on the forward strand.
ATGACTTATTCAGTCCAATGATGCCATGTTTTTCCACAGGGCAGGACATTGTTTCAGCGAAAAAGCTAAGTAAATTGGTTGCAATCTCCACAGGACTCACCTAATGGACGCCGTGCCGCTGACCCTGGGTCAGGAGTTCAGCGCCTACACGACCCAGCTGACCTTCGGCATCGAGCGAGTGTGCGCCACGTTGCCCAGGCTTCACTACCTGGCGCTGGGCGGAACTGCTGTTGGCACTGGGTTGAACACACGCATTGGCTTCGCCGAGAAATGCGCCGCCGAGATAGCTTCTCTCACTGGTGAGTCTTCCAAGGTCGTCAGATTTTGGCTCTTGGTTGGTGGACCAGGATTTTTGTTTTGGGCACACTTAGATGATTTTGGGGAGGGCTTAAGCCCCTAGCCCCCCCCCCCTCCCCCCACTGGATCCGCCACTGATTACAATCTATTTCCTTGCCTCCAGATGTCTTTATTACCAATTTAAAACGCGTATTTTTAATAATAAAAGTTATTCTCAAACTCCAGGGATCCCCTTCGAAACGGCCCCCAACAAGTTCGAAGCGCTTGCCTGCCACGACGCCATGGTGGAGGTCTCCGGGGCGCTCAACACCATCGCGTGCTCGCTCATGAAGATCGCCAACGACATCCGGATGCTGGCCTCGGGCCCCCGCTGCGGCCTCGGCGAGCTCATGCTGCCGGAGAACGAGCCTGGATCCTCCATCATGCCTGGTACATTTTTACCAATACTGCTGAAAAATGGCAACTTGCCACACATATTGCTGTAAGGAAGTCACTCCATCTCATTAGAGACAGTGATCCTCCATCACGCCTGGTAGGTCCTCGAATAATTGCAGTGTCTAAACACTTCAATGTTCGCCATAAAGGTTCAACAGAGTCGTTCTATCATACTAAAAACACTAATCCTCCATCATGCCTGGTTAGTTTTCAGACATCATCGATAGATCTCCACTCCTCAGGAGTATACTTACAGACCGGCCTAAACAGAGTTACCTGCCATCAACAACAGCAACAGCCTACCATCAGGTGGGCTGTGCGCTCATGTCGCTCCAACACAGCACATTAGAGATAGTGATCCACCATCATGTCCTCGGAAGACAGACAACCTCAAAACTTCAACTGCTAAATATAAGTCTCCCTTAGACTCGTTGCAGAGAACGGACCAAAAAAATCGACCCATTTTGTCAGACACCGGTATATATGACTTTCATCTGAGAACACTCTTGCCCAATCGGAATCCTGCTTCACAAGCTCGTCGCTTCTTTTTTTAGGCACCGGTGCGTCTTTCGGTACGCGGCCGCTCTTCTAGAACATTCTGTGTCATTGTGTGTCCAAATACTCTTGCAGCACACGATCACCTATCGAGAACTTTCTAGCCTAAGGGTCATCATCATTTCAGCCAAAAGACGTCCACTGCTGGACATAGGCTCGCCACTCAGACCGGTCCTGTGCTACTTGCTTCCACCGGTTTCCCGCGACCTTCACGAGGTCGTCCCTCCATCTTGTTGGAGGCCTACCGACAGCTCGTCTCCCGGTTCGCGGGCGCCACTCGAGAACTTCCCGGCCCTATCGGCCATCAGTCCTGCGAGCAATGTGCCCCGCCCACTGCCACTTAAGGCTCGCAATTCTTCGGGCTATGTCGGTGACCCCAGTTCTACTGCGGATATCCTCATTTCTGATTCTATCACGCAGAGAAACCCCGAGCATAGCCCTCTCCATTGCCCTCTGAGTGATTTTGAACCTTCTTATGAGGCCCATCGTAAGCGCCCACGTCTCGGAACCATAAATCATCACGGGCAACATACACTGGTCGAAGACTTTCGACTTGAGACACTGCTGTAGGTTGATTAAAACCGTCCGTTAACGTTAAATATTTTACTGTGGGGCAAAATTACGTTTCTTTATGGAATGACAGCTCAGCGGGCATATTTAACGACCAGGAGTCCGTCAACTGTACAAGAATCAACCAACCCTAAGTGATGCCTGCCACAATAGCTACCCTGACCCTAAAGACGTATAGCACGACACAACTTAGAAGGCGCGCGGATTAAGCAATAACAGACTCTGCGTCAACGGCTTAAGTGCTTCGCTGCGCGCCTTCTAAGTTGTGTTCTGCTATAACGGGTAATACGAAGACGAAGAAATAAATTTATTTGACATACAAACGACACAGAGATACATGTATAACACAATTAAAAACTAAAAAAATTTTTAAATAAAAAAATAAAAACCGCCTTCAAACTCCGACAGACTGCGAAGTCAATGTCAAGTTCACAATATGATTATCATTTCTTTGAGTCGGTTCACTTGACACAGACTTCGCAGTCTGTCGGAGTTTGAAGGCGGTTTTTATTTTTTTATTTAAAATTTTTTTTTCGGCTACAGTTTCCAAACATTACTATAGAAGTACATAAGTAACTCTGAAGTCCTCGAAATTGACACCAAAATCATCTACGTGCTAGCAAATTTCGAGGAGTTCCCTCATTTTCTCATGGATCCCATCATCAGAACTGAACCAAATTAATATGGGACCAACTTGGAAGTACCACCTTTCGAACAAAAAAAGAATCCTCGAAATCGGTTCATGTTTACTATTTATTTTTGGTGAACATACATAAAAAAAAAAAAAAAAAAAAAGATTCCGACGAATTGAGAACCTCCTCCTTTTTTTGAAGTCGGTTAAAAAAAGAAACATGGAAATATGAAAGAAAAAAAAGAAAAATACCTCTGTGTCGGAGTGCCAAATAGGGAGCCACTCAGCATTATGCCGTGGCGCTCGAAAGCGTCGGCGCTGATTTTCAGTGGCCCCCTAGGTATATACTAATACGTAGTCCGTCTTAAGCTAACCCAATCATTTTATTTTCCAGGCAAGGTTAACCCGACCCAGTGCGAAGCCCTAACGATGTTAGCGGCGCAAGTGATGGGCAACCACGTGGCGTGCACCGTGGGCGGCGCCACAGGACACTTCGAGTTAAATGTCTTCAAGCCCATGATGGTGGCAAATGTACTGCGCTCCATACGACTCATTGGTAAGCAGCATTATAACCGTCTCGTGATGAGAGGAAGCCTGTGCCCAGCAGTTGGACCATGATACAATGATATACTTCGCCAGGTATGGCATTCCGGTATTCTGTAGTAGTTTGGATGTCATTCGCAGTGCTGTGTGTTGCAAGTGGTGTATTAAAATGATCCCCCCCCCCATGTATCCTGTGAGTGTTCCATTAAGTTATTACGTTCATTTGTTTTTGTCCCATTTTGAGTACTTAAGTAAATGACAATTGTAATGCGCAAATAATTTATTTTGCATTATAACGGCAGCAAATTTTTTCATTCATTTTTGTTTTATTGCAATAAAGAGACTATGACGTTTCGGTGACACGTCACCCGGATCGGCAGACCTTTGTTTTCTTGAGTTGGACAATAAATAGGCTGTTGGATTACAACCAGTGGCTCTGAGCTGTATTGTTGATGTGGTAGTTCCTGGTGCTAGCTCCGTCCGGGTTGGTGCCACCGTCATAACCGCTAACCTGCAGCCAAATAGCAGTGCTCACACTGTCGTGTTCCGGTAAGGGGTTGAGGTAGCCGGTGGAATTACGGGCAAAGAGGCATCCCATCTTAGGCCTCAGGGTAGGCAGCGTATTCGCGATCTTATGGTGCGTAAGGCCCTGGTCTCCTATTTTATGCTGTACGCGGCGTCTGGCGTCAGCGTCAGCGTTCAATTCCGCTCCGATCGACGTCTGAACGCAACGCACAGCGTCAGCGGTCAATACGTCCGCCGCAGAGAAGGGCGTAGTCATTGCTCGCGAGCGGTCACATGGGGTAGTGTTTGGATCATGGATGTTTTAAAACCTTTTAATCGTGTAAGAAGAGGCACAAGACGACCGTATAAGGCGAAAGTTACGGGAAACACGACATCGGTTGTATTTGAAGCGAAGGGAAGAGGGATGTTTCAAGATTTTAATAAAGAAACACTTGAAAGACAACAATTCAAAATTTATTGAATATCTGCGTGTTAATCAAGAGCAATTTAACTATATTGTAAGTTTAGTGCAGGTTAAATTTCGACATTTTGTTTTGACGCGAGAGACGACGTTCACGCTGCAATGCTTCGAAATGACTACAGACGCGGCGCACAACTTTTGGATGCCGCGTGCGACGTCAAGACGCAATTGTCGGCGTGAGAAAGAGACCGCACCAGTACATCTGTATAGTGAGCATTCAGACGCAGCGTACGGCGTGATGAGACGCCGCGTATAGCGTAAAATAGGAGACCAGGGCCTAACACGGACATTTTTAATTCAACCATAGACCAATTAAGGTAAACGACAACATTCAGAAATAAGTATTAAATGTGATAATAGATGTCGCTGCCTAGGTAGCCAGTATGAAAATTTAACTCATGGTTATGCCACCATCGAGGCTCCATAGGCCGTTCTGCTTTTATGCTCAAGTCTCATTTTCTGTTGTTCCAAGACGTAGATCCCAACGAAAAAGACAGAAATATCGAGACATCGTTGGTGAAAAACCAGTTAGAAATCTACATTGTCAACCGTGTCCATTTCCACAATCATCTACAGTATCTTTCAACTTTTAATTTACACTTCTCCTGTTTGTACAAATGACGTGTCGTTATGGGAACCTTGAGCTTTCTTGGACTGTATTCTCTTCTCAACTCGCATCTTTGATTTTTCCATGAGCAATCCAGGGGTGCTTCAAATTGTCATATGGGCTACGTATGGAAAATTGGAGCGCCTCTGGATGTTGCTCATAATGCAGAGCTTTTCCTATGTACGCCACAATGTAAGGAGATTGATTATAAACGTTTTTTTTTCAGGTGACGGTTGCCAAGCGTTCAACAAGAACTGCGCCGTCGGCATCAAAGCCAACGACGCCAAGATTGCGCAGATCATGAACGAATCCCTCATGCTGGTCACAGCTCTCAACCCTCACATCGGATACGATAAGGTGAGATCACGGAAATATTATCGAAATAGAAGAAACAAGCGTATTTCAAACTATGAAAGCAAAGCGCGCCGATTTCTTGTGTGGGAAGTCTTACTTTACCTGTACTAATAGCTGGCAAAATACTTGCTCATATTATCAACCACCTTACATCACTCTCTAGTCTCTTCCCGAATCCCGACTCCCAATGCAGATTTAGATCAAATCGAGGCTCTTTTGCCATCTTTGTTCTCTCAACTCCCGATCCAACTGCATGCAAGGCTACCACGGTAACGTTAATCCGTTTTAATATATCGTGATTTTCTTTCCAGGCTGCACTAATCGCCAAGACTGCACACAAGGAAGGCGGCACTCTTAAGGGAACGGCGATCAAACTGGGCATCCTTACCGAGGAGCAGTTCAACGAATGGGTCAAACCCGAGAACATGCTTGGTCCTAAGTAAAACCTCTTCTAATGGCCGTGTTCATAAAAAAACAGAACCATAGATTAAGTTTTAGCTCTAATATGTCCTGTGTTGTCTAAGTCACTGTTCCATTGAAAGACATATTTGAACTAAAACGGTGGTTACTTTTTTCATGAATAAGGGGTTAGTTTTAACAAAAAGTGGGAATCCGATCATTTATGATACGATATTTAAAACGACCGGAAACGTTTTTCTGCATTTGAAAGCTAAAATTTACCTTTTTCTCGCAAGCCTTTGTACTGTTTTCGTGCTCAAAGAAGTAGTGTACATAACTTCTACATCATAAAGTATAGTCAAAGTCCTTAATTACATATGTAATGGCATATCGTGACTTCGACTAGTTTTTTTTTTCTATTTATAAGCTTACAATGATGATGGTAAAATGTTATTTACTAACGTGTTGAAAATATAAGAACTTCAGTATTTTAAATTGTTTAAAAATTAAACGCGTCAGTTGTATGGTCTCAACAAAGATAGAAAATTTAAATGATTTGCATTTCAGTTGCCAATCTGTACCAGTAGGTGCCTCCCATATTTATTTTTGTCTGAAACTTTTCACTTATTGTATCAAGTTTTGTAACCTGTTATTTTGTGATTGGTTTAGTTTATAAATAAAGAAAAATATTTTATCTTATGAACTTGTTCATTCCAATGGGGGCTATCGCGTGTGAATTTGCCACTAGAGGCGCTAGTGTCGCGTGAGGTCCAATAACATTCAGTTTTCACTGGTTTTGGCGGGCTTCGTGATATAAATCATAATTTCTTTAATTAACCTGTTGAATAGTGATCTCCTTCGTGAAATTACCGCCAATATGGATTATTTGGCTATGAATGTAAACGCTTTGAAAAAAAAATATTTTTTCCAAACAAAACGGAACTACACAACATTGCGGCATAGCTGCTCGATATGATGATAGTTTTTTATAATTCATAAACTTAACCTGTTGTCTACCGCCTATTGTCAAAAAGATTATGTAAAATAAACTTAATTACTTAGTTATTAAAGTATATTCGCTCGACGCGGAATCGCGTCAACGGTAGACAACGGATTGAGATTCAAGATTTAAAACTTTGTTTCGGCGCCGATCTAATAGAGTCGCCTTTGACAGCTATACCTCTGGACCTTAGTCTACAGTGGCGCCAACTGGTGAGCAAAGAAACGATAGTCCCCATTGGATTATTATTAACTACTACGCTACTTGAAGCTAGATGGCGAGTCAAACGCAAAGTGTATTTCTAAACAATTTACAGCTAATATAACTAGAACTCTTTTTTGAAATCCTCTTATTACACAGAGACTTCGGTTGTAAGTTGTAAACTGTAACAATAAAATATGCTTTGCGTTCGTCTCGCCATCTAGCTTCAAGTAGCGGTAGCAACTGCTACGCGGTCGGGTCATCGGGGTTCAGCCACTGGACGCTAGATGTCGATCTAGTGTTAACCCGCGTTCCGGCGAATGCACTGTAGTATGGGCTCAGCGACTCTTTCTATTTTATTCCTCTATGGTGCAGTCAACGACCTACAGAAAATACAAGGAAAATACATATTGATGTTTTGTCAAGAGCATGTATATCTTCGTCCTTGACTGTTATGATTTGTAGACAGTTGTAGCCACATTTCACCTTATCTTATCTTGTACAATAAACGCGCTAAACTTGTATATTTCTCTGTTTATTTATTTATTTATCCATGAAATCTCAGAAACGGCTCTAAAGATTTGGACGAAGTTAAGAATATGTAGGGGTTCAGGGGGGGGTGACAAATCAATCTTGCTAGGTCTCATATCGGAGAAAATTCGGTTTTAGCTATTTTCAGTCGCCCAGGTCCTGTACTTTAATCAAGGAGACTCGGTTTATTAGTGTAAAAGTGGTTGAGATTTCTTGAATGACCCGAAGACAGTTCATGCCTGGAAAAACTCTGTATCCAGGGACGTGTTTGCGGCTCGAGATTGAGAGGACGCTCTCCTATGATATGAGCTGGACTGATCGGATAAAATGTCTCACAAATACTTCAATAAGAGTGTGCTAGGACAGTTACAGGTAAGGTTGTGAAACAAGCTAAGCTGTACCAGAAGTGACCACGACTGCTCTGTCAAGAGCAAACGATTAAGAGGGTTTATCCCGAAAGTTGGCAACATCGCATATATCTGTTTCGCTGTTTTTATTAGTTTCTCAATAATGCTGAATTAAAAAGGAAGATATCATTCTATGGTTGAATGACGCGTCTCGTTTTATATTTGTTGGTGAGGCATTCAACTAATAAGACTAAATTAAAATGCATGGAAACTGCGATGGAAAGTTTTCAAAAGATAATACTTCCATAATACTAAAAACGTATTCCTATGATATTAACTGTTGCAATCCATACTTCAATGTTTTATTCAACCATAGAGCGATAATTCATGTTTTCATTCAGTAATATTCAGAAATTAATGAAAACAACAAAATATTTGACAGCTATTTGCAACGTTGTCAACTTTCGGAGTAAACCCTCTTAAGGATGTGAATGAATTCTTGGATGTGGGCGTAGTGACATCTACGCTTGACCTTTGCGACTCTCCCGCCCACTTAGTTCCGAAAGTGTATAGGGGTTGCTTTTTATAACCAACATTTGCACGTAGAATTTAAAGAAATTAGTTGGTAAACTAGTAATTCAAAGATGTGTGTGAAGTCCCCAATCCGTACTGGGGTCGCGTGGGGACTATGGCCCAAACCCTCTCGTGATGAGAGACCTGGGACGCAAATAGGCTGTAGTAGTAGTAGTAGATTGTTTAAGTTACGTTTTCTTCTGACTGTACTTTCTGCTATCATAAGCTGAAATAAAGGCGGCCTCTGCAATCCGGTCACTTAGCTACTTTTCAGGCAGATTGGGGAAAGTTTGGGAAGGCGTACACCAAACAGTAAGCAAAGAATCTAAAATGATGTCATCGGGTTGGTTCTGGCGCTTAATTTAGCAATAGGTCTCAGCTGACGCGTTGGTAAATTAAAAAGGAAATTAACAAATGAAGCATGAACAGATGGTTATGGAGGTAGAATTAGACAATAAAACCATCGAACTAGTGATGCTTCAGCTACCATTATATTTAGCGATATATTCAGTGACATTTACATTTTGATAAATCTTTGGTACAATATTACAACTAAAAACTAATATAAATACTTTTATATCACAAATACTGGAATGTACTGTAAGAATACGCCTATTAAGTTGTTCCAAATAGATTTTCTGATTAGAGAGCTTATCAGATCCAAAAACAATCTGCAAAGTGATCAGAGTGAATTTCTAAACCTATCAATTTGTGGGTACAATGCAGATGACTAAAGGGACTAGAAATTATTCTATTATTTAATTAGGCTAAGTACACAATAAATGCATTGCAAGGCCTTACTCATTGATTATGTATAAATTACTCTTAAACATAAATAAACTACATAAAAACATCTTTGATGTTTTGGAATTGTTTCACAGCAAGATCGACTGGCAATTCAAAGTTGTACGGAGTCAAACGGTCCAAACTCTGCAAGGCATCTTGGAAACCTGTGTTGACAACATAACTAGTGGAAGAGTAGTATGAATCTACTAGAGATCTGCATTTGAGAATGATGTTCAACCAGATCACTAATTTGTGAGAATTCAAAGCGGCACAAACAAAGGCTTTGAAATGTGCATCATAGCTCCTTTTATATGGTGTGTGGGATGCAACGATACTGCCAATAGCACTCAACAAACTTTGCTTGTTCGATATAGCATTCCCACCCACAATATCCAAGTTGAAACTCTGACTCAGCTTCCGTGCAGGAGTTGAGTTGAACCTGTCCCCATCATTTATGTCATAGTAACGTAAAATGACCTCCCAGATATGTGTGGCATTAGAAGATGATCTACGTACAGGAAAGCAACCTATTATAGGAACGAGAGAATTGGATTCTGATCCAGTCAACCCATGCTGGAGTAGGTCTCGGATATTGACAGCCAAGTGCCTCCTGACAGCCGTTGTCAGTGGGATGTCGTTGATGGCAAATCCACCCTCTTCTGATTCACTGTCGTAAGTATCAATCATAGTGTGACTTGGTCGGTTCCTTGAGACTAGGTGAATGACAGCATCAACAGACATTTCGAGCTTTGCTCTGAGATTGCCCCAGTGAGTTACCAAGGTTGAAGATCGTTTCTCTACTCTCTGACTCGTATTTGGAGAGCAGCCAAATTGAGATACAGTAAATATTTGTATTAAATTACTGGCTTTTCTCATCAAATTGATTGTTTCAGTTCTTAAATCATCACTTGGTTTGTTTTTACTGAATGTTTTGTCAAAAGAGTTTGGTGTTTTTGTACTTTTTGTTTCTGGTTTTGTATTTCCTTTATTAAGGTCTTCAGTTTTCATTAGTTTTATGAACTTTTGCATGTCTTCTACATGTGCCTGCAGTTTGCAGATTATTTCATCTTTGGAGAGTTGTTTTTCGGCATACTGTCTCACTGCACAGTTGATTTGATGCCGCAGGTCCTCGGCACTGAGTGGTTGATGACACCCTTCCTCAAGACTACGGTCAATTTCTGATCTCAAATGCTCTATTAAAGTTCTGTGCTGTTTGTCACTTGCCGCAGGATCAGCAGCAAACCTGTAATTGAAAAAATCTGTCAATGGAATCCTGTTCTGGCTGTCACCCTTCTGGGTTTGTCAATTAATTTGACAATAAAGATGTGGAACCTACCTTTCAAGTTCGTGTAGCTGTGTCTTCAGCCTCTCGATAAAATGCGCTTGCCTCGCGCGCTGACGACTAATTTTCTTCTCGAGATCCACGCACTCAGCACAGCTCGCCTCGCCCGCACTCCCCTGCGGCGAGGCCCGCGCGTCAGGCACCCCCCGCGACGTAAACTCCTCCAACTCCTTCAACATGCCATCTTTCTCCTCCGGCGCAGCTTTCAACACTTGTCGCAGACGAAACTCCACCTGCGCTAGATGCGAGGTCAACGAAAACACAGACGAAGATAATATCTCTTGCTCCTCCTCCAACGCATGCAAACGGTCCCCAGATGACTGTTCCGGCGCCTCATCACATAGCGTTTCCTTGGGAGCACCCAACGGCTCTCGTCTAGGCTCTTGCCATATAGGAATCTCGCCAACATCGTCGTAATCGCTTGGGCTATCGCTTGCGTCCATTTCGTATAATTTGCCTCTCGGTTTTAAAGTTAATCATAAAACTGTACTATTTACGAGAATGTACATTTTGATCTGAACGTAAATCGTCTTTTTGCTGAGTCAACACATAACATAAAGCGATGTTCGAGTGCTGAAACTGAAACTTGAAAGAAAATAATGTACGTCACTGAAATCTACGGACGTCACGGAAATGAATGAGCGAGCGATTTGAGTGAAGTGAATGAATGGAAATATCCGACCTTCCGACACTTTTCCGACAAAGACCAAGGCTGCGTTCCGAATCGCGCTCAGAGCGCTCACATCACTCTGCATCCTTTTCCCTCTTGAAAGTCGACTCCTAAGAGGAAAAAGATGCAAGGAGCTGTGTGTGCTATGAGCGCGATTCGGAACGCAGCCCAATAGATAAAGTAAAACATCGAGGAGCTCATATTTTATAACAGCGCCATCTAACGGTCATTGTTATAGGTAGATATAACTTGGCTATTGGCTAACCTGAGGTTTACAATGGTATCCTTTTTTGTACGTAGGGACAGTGGTTACTGAAAATCTCCAATAGATGGCACTTTCTCCTTAGTAAAAAAAACCCAGACATTTTCCCCTTTTTGGGTTTAGTTCAACAGATAAAAAATCTTCATTTCAGCTCCAAAATAATCATTATGATCAATCCGTACCTACTTAGTAGGTTATACTTTGAGACTTGAGACTGATATTAAAGTAAGTAAGGTCATTAGCATTACCGTCATATTTTTTTGTAAGTTGACTTTGAAAGACCATAATTACGTTCATATATGCTTTAGCAAAAATTTCATGACTTTTATCAACTAAGAATTTAGTTGGCTAGTGAAATTACCTCCAATAAATAGCTTAACTCTTTTGTGTACTTATTTATTTAGATAATAACGTTTTTAAAAAAACTGCCATTGGACGGAATTTCTCGAGGTTTTGGGACAAATCCGTCTAGACCATTCTCATATAATCCGCGGTTATTTTGAAAAATAGATAAGATGAAATTAAATATACGCAAATTTTAACAAGATCTGTCCTGTAACTGATTAAAAATGACGTCAGAAATTACTTTTATAAATAAACATCGTTTTAAGGGGCTATTTCAAGAGACAGACGTCACAAACCTTTTACGCCTTTTTTTACCCGACTACTTACGGAAAGGAGGGTTATCTGAAACCGTAACGTATTGGGCACAAAACCAAAATATTTAGAAAATGCAAGAGACACTTCTCTATCTAAATAATAAATAAAAAGCTATGTAAATATGAATTTCAATTTGGTTTTACTTTTAAAACTTCGAGTAAGTAAACCAAAAAATAGTAACAAATTCTTTCATAAAACATTATTTAAAACTATAATAAATACTTACTGATTACTAAACCTTGGTCTCAGTAAAAAGAGTACTTAAGTCAAAAAGGTTGACAATATATGGAATAGGGCAATACCGGCGTATGCCCATTTTAAGGTTATGTACCTATGCATTTTAGAGAGCAATTAATTCCTAATTAAGTGCTTTTAACTTAAAACAGACTTCAAAGAACATTAGACATGTATTTTAAACAATATTTTTAGCAGTCTCATAGTTATAACTAGTATGGTCAAAGACTTATCTTTGGAAATAGTAAAATCATTTATTCATGAAGACAAAAGCAGTATCTGCAACAAGCTTCGTCAGAACCAGTACGTACCACAAATAATCTTAAAAATATAATCTTTGGAAATACAGCATGAACAGCGTCACACCGAGGTCGTGTTCGAGCTCGAAACGCAACTGAACTTTTAAACGCAGATTTCTTCTAACACTGGCAACACAACGCCATCTATTTTACAAAGATGAAACCAGAAAGTTGTGCTGCTTTATCGACTGGGCAAGTCACGGGCCTAATGTTGCGAACGCAAGAACGAGCAGCTTAGAATCGTACGTGTATGGTAGAGATAGAGATCTTCTACTAACTAAAGTCCCGCGCCTTCACATTTCTAAACGCTTTAATGTATTTAAAAAGCACCACCAACACTCTCAACACATGTGTGCGTGCTGAGACAGCCGTCAACTATTGTTGAGAGTGTTGGTGGTGCTTTTTTTAATAATAAAAAAAAGCGTTTTGAAATGTGAAGGCGCGAGACTTTAGATAGTAGAAGATCTCTATTTCGCCGCAGACGGAATTAGCCACATTGACCTTGAGTAATATTCCTTCCATAGAGACATTTCTCGACACCCCGGATTAAACTTAACCAATTGGAAGTTTGAAAGCGATTAGCTGCCAGCGGGGAAGCGAGTTTTGTAATATTGGCCAATACAAATAGTTGCAGCTTAGAACAAGTTAGAACAACACAACAACAAACATAATATCAACAATTATACCTATACTTAAGTACCTAGGCGACAATTAAGCGTTGTTCTTGTTGAAAATAGCTAAAACCGAGTTTTCTCATATAAAAGGCGAAAACCCGTATATTCCAAATTTCTCATGCCTGATTTGTTGTAGGTACCTACTTTATTATCCATACTAATATTATAAATGCGAAAGTAACTCTGTCTATCTGTCTGTTACCTCTTACCGATTGAGATGAAATTTGGCTTAGAGATAGTTGTGGTTCTGAGAAAGGACATAGGCTACTTTTTATCCCGGAAAACGCACAGTTCCCGCGGGAATGCGATAACCGAATTCCACGCGAGCGAAGTTGCGGGCAGAAGCTGGTTAATATTATAAATGCGAAAGTAACTCTGTCTGTCTGTCTGTCTGTTACCCTTCACGCTTCAAGCTGGACCGATTGAGATGAAATTTGGCATAGAGATAGTGGGGTTCCGAGAAAGGACATAGGCTACTTTTTATCCTGGAAAACGCATAGTTTCAGCGGGAACGCGATAACCGAATTCCACGCGAGCGAAGTTGCGGGCAGAAGCTAGTTAATATTATAAATGCGAAAGTAACTCTGTCTGTCTGTTACCTCTTCACGCTTCTAGCTAGTTTACTATAACTTAGTATACCTAATTTGGACTCAATACCTAACTTATTCTTCAAGATAGCTCTAATTAAAATGGATTTTAAGATATCAGGGCCTATATTCGAAGTCCTAAATAGGGATCTCGTTGTTCCCTATAGGTTCGCTCACGCGTCAAAGTTGAACTTTAAATCTAGCTGCTTAGAGCTCAACTTGACGCGTGAGTGATCCTATAGGGAACAGTGAGATCCCTATTTAAAGACTTCGATTATAGACCCTGGTTCTAGTCTACCTCTACATAGAGCGGTGGGAAAATGACAGTTGGAAGGCTTGGAAACTCTGAAAGTTCATACCAATTAATTGCTTTCAAACTTTTCACTCAATTTAAAGTATTAAAAATCTTTATGCCTTTTATAGATGATAGAATTCGGTGAGAGCAGTTCTCGCGGAAAAATGCGTTTTTCCGGGATAGAAAATGATTGAATAATGATTTTATTGATATACCTAAGTAATGATTTTTCCCCTTCGGCCACTTACGAAACCAAAATTCGAAACCAGATCTTAAATAAGAATTATTTTTCTTCTTTCGAAATTGGTTTCGGTAAAAGAATAATATTTCTTATTTCGAAATCCATTTCGGTAAAAGAATATGGTTTCGTCTTACGAAACTATAAAATCAAAAATAAAATGTGACTGGGTCGACGGGTCCCCGCTACGCGGGGCCCCTATTTCTAGGTAGTTTGCCCTTCGGGCGTATATAGATGACTAACGAACCTAACCTACATTCACACCTTTGACCTAACGGACTGAGTGGACTATTTAATATTTCCTTGCATTGGAGGAATACATGCAGTGAGTTGAGGAATGGCCGAACTAGGAAAAGCACCAAAAAGGAAATGGACAAACAAGGAATTTGACCGGTGGTCGTTCGGGGAATTGGCCCTAGCCGAACTAATCCAATTACTTCATACACATCTAAAGAGATTGGAGTCAATTCTGATTTTATAGTTTCGTAAGACGAAACCATATTCTTTTATCGAAATGGATTTCGAAATAAGAAATATTATTCTTTTACCGAAACCAATTTCGAAAGAAGAAAAATAATTCTTATTTAAGATCTGGTTTCGAATTTCGGTTTCGTAAGTGGCCGAAGGCGATTTTTCATTCAATATTGATTTCGGCTGTGCGTTGTCATCAATTAGTCGTGTCAGTTCAGTAGGTAACGGAAGGGTTTTATAAAATACTCGCTTCTTCCCGCGACTTCGCGCGCGTGGATTTCGATTATCGCACTCCCGCGGGAAGCGACTCTTTTCCGGGATAAAAGTAGCCTTTGTCCTTTCCCGGACACGAACCCCAACTATCTCCATGCCAAATTTCATCTCAATCGGTCCAGCGGTTGAAGCGTGAAGAGGTAACAGACAGTCAGACAGACAGAGTTCCTTTCGCATTTATAATATTAGTATGGAGAATATGGATAAATATGGATTGATGAATGATAGCACATCCCGCATGGATGGCCAAACATAATACCGATGCGTTTGGCCATCCATTTGCGATGCGGAAGACGACCAAGTAGTTTTTATATACAAAATTGAACTTTATGTGCTCCACTCGAATTGGATATGGGTGCAAAATGACAATGTGCTCGATTATTTTTTTATGGATAGGAATAACCTTCCGTATCAAGAGAAAAAAATCTCAGAATTTTCCGTGCCGTAGATTTCGCGTAAAAAAAAGAAATTGATTTTGTGTTATGACGATTGAAAAAAGGTGTTTCCTTGGTCCAAGTATGCATCACTACTTCTTGAAAAAATCAATAATGTCAATAGTGTCAACACTTTTTTTCAAGAATTCTGAGATTTTTTTCTCTTGATACGGAAGGTTATTCCTATCCTTAAAAAAAATAATCGAGCACATTGCCATTTTTCACCCATAGCCAATTGAAAAACTACTTTCTGGTCGCCTTCCGTATCGCAAACGGGTGGTCAAACGCAATTATTTACCGCTGCCGTGATCATCGTAACCGCTCGGCCATAAACTCGCGCGCCAGCGGAAGCGGCGAGCGTTTCACGGACACATTGCGCGATCGTGCCGCCCGCCGCGCATCGGTTAGCAACCGTCGCGCGTAATCCATACTAATATTATAAATGTGAAAAAGTGTGTTTGTTTGTATAATAATAATAAAATAAAAATCGTTTTTTTTAAATGTGTACACTAACAAATAATAAAATATCTATTAACCTAACCATTTTTGGAAAAAAAGTAACACACTTTTGTTCATAATTGGAGTTGATCAGGGGTCCCCAAACTAGGCAATGCCTGTATCTTGGGAAACCAGTAGAATAGTTGACTAATTATGATAGTGAACATATTTACAATTGTAGCTGTACATGCAAACTCTAGGTAGACTTATATACATTTGTTTGTTTGTTTGTCCTTCCTTCACGTCGCAACGAGTGTACCGATTTGGATGAAATTTGGCATGGAGATAGTTTGAGACCCGGGCAATAACATAGGATACTTTTTATCCCGACATTTCCACGGGAACGGGTTTTCCACGGGTCAAACCAATTTTTCAATACTTCTATAGGTAACTAACTATAACTGCATATATTCGACGGCCGGATTGGTCCAGTTGGTAGTGACCCTGCCTTCTGTTCCGACGGTCGCGGGCTCGAGTCCCGCTCGGGGCAAACTTTGTGTGATGAGCACGAATGTTTGTACTCGAGTCATGGATGTTTAGTATTTATATATTATGTATGTATTTCTCTATATAAGTATTTATATCGTTGTCTAGCACCCATAGTACAAGCTTTGCTTAGTTTGGGGCTAGTCAATATGTGTGAAATGCCCCAAGATATTTATTTATTTATTTATATGTATGTATAGTATCATCGGGTACGCAAATTCGAAGTCTAAGCGGGACGAAGTTCGCGGGCATCGGCTAGTATCGACATGAAACGCTCCCAAAACGTCCTGAACAAATAAACGGTATTTGACAAGGTCGCAATAGGGATGACGACAACTTTTTTTCCTTAGTCTACCAGGAAGATCATTGAAAAGTATTGGACACGTATTTTTTCTTTTTTTCACGTAATCAAACTTATACGGTGATATATTGAGTTGAAATGTCGCGTGACGTCACGGTTAGGTACGATTTATACCTAACGGTGACGTAGTTAGCCCCCACTCTCCAACTTTAATGCGTTTTAACTTAGTCAATCTTTGTTAATTTGATAAAACAAAAAATACCTGTCTAATATTTTTTATTACCTGACTGACGGACTAATTAGGATTTTGATTTCTTCAGCCTGTCGTCATCCCTATTGGAACCTGGGGCTTTATTGGAGGGACACAAGTTCACGGTCCAAGTTTTGCTACTGTGTACCTTTTATTTAATGCACTGCTTTCCTCGTGGTGGCCTAGTGGTTCGACCTACCGCCTCTCATGCAGAGGGTCGGGGGTTCGATTCCGGCTCGCACCACTAAGTTTACTTATGTGCGAAATTCAATTTGAATTTACCACTGAGCTTTTCGGTGAAGGAAAATATCGTGAGGAAACCTGGCACGCCTCTAGCGAAGCTATTCAAAGATGTGTGTGAAGTCCCCAATCCGCAATGGGCCCGCGTGGGGAGGGGACTATAGCCCAAACCCTCTCGTGATGATAGGAGCCCTATGCCCAGCAGTGGGACGCAAATAGGCTGTAGTAGTAGTAATGCTTTCCTTATAGGATATGATAGGAAGAAGTGTGAGATTGTGAGTAGCATTCACTAGACTACCATGCACTAACACATCTGCATAATTACTTCGCTCTACTGGGCTCAGTCCTCCCCTCGTGACGGGCAAGTCCCCACGCGGGCCCATTGCGGAATGGGGACTTCCACACACACACACACATACTTTAATTATTTACAGAAGCGTGCAGGTTTCCTCACGATGTTTTCATTCACCGAAAAGCTCAGTGGTAAATTCAAATTGATTTTCGTACATAAGTTTGCTCAAAAAGATCTTTCTCTACTTATATTGTGTGGAATTGCTAGGCACTGTCGACTTTTAAAAGCTTGATGCCAAAAACAATGGAAGTATTTTCATTTTTAAAAGCTTTGAGCCTAGAGCAGGGCTTTCAATATTTTTCAGGATTTATTTCACAGACAGTTTGAATGTGGAAAAATATCATGTCCTAACTATTTTGGCATACATAGGAAATCGTTATTCAAGTAGCCAAAGTGACAGGAATGGAGCGATATTGACACACATTGGATTCCACTGATATAAGACATTGATCTATTATAAGTAAGTATTCACAATCAGCCAGAGAAAAATGCCCCCGTCAAAACGGGTGCCCGAACAGCTCGGGCACCCGTTTGGCCTTCGTTATAAAGAGGAGTTATTAGCATATTGGAAAGTGTTTTCTAATGTCAGTTTGCTCCATATATTTTGACATATTTTGTTAGGCACTGTTCGTCCATATGTTATTACTTATTATAAGACAATGGTCAATGTTATAAGAAGAAGTAGGCTTAGTGTCTCTTTCTCTTTCCAAATAGATAGATATCTGCTAAGCTGCTCTGTCTTTCTATCATTGTTCCAATTTCCCACTGTTTATTTACAGCCGGAACTACTTTCGCATTTATATTATTGGTAAGATTGAATAAGTCACCAAAACTTCGACGATTATGTAAGATCATGAACACATTAATGTATGTACGAGCGCCGAAGAAAAAACCATGGGCAACCCCAGTCCTGGACCGTAAATAAATAATACTCCACATTTGTGGCTACCCACTCTAATATCGAGGGTTGGTTTTCATATTTAATTGTTTCGGAGCACGAGGCTGCCATATAGCCTTTTTATTTTAGGTGCTTCAGGGCTAAAAATGTAGGTTTGTTCTGGTTTTTTTATTCTCGTTCTAAAGGGCTTTATTTGAGACCTGCAGTTGATTTAATACACCGAGAAAATATTCACTTCTTATTTATCATGTACCTACTCAGATAGTTGTTTCTTGGTTGCTACTTAGGTAGGTACATTAATGGAAAATCTCGTCAATCACCTTCTTTACTTTAAAACCTAACTTTATACATTCACGGCGTTCAAAAACGAGATTCATGGGCGCGTTCACGGGCACGTCCATGTAAACAGGCTGTTTTTGAACGCGCTCGTGAATGTGCACGTGAACGCCGTCGGTCAGTCGGCTGTCGGTTTCCTGTCGGTTGTTCGGCAAAGATCATTGTATGTTTACATGCACGGCGTTCAAAACGACATTCAACGGGCACGTTCACGAGCACGGGCACGCGCGTATAAACGTAGCTTTAGAATTTGCAAGACTTGTCTTCTTAATAAATACGCTACCTAACTATAGCTTGTTTAATCCTGATATTCCTGATAAAGACGATTGGCAAAACAAACCGCGCCTGCTCGTTAGATGTCGGGTTCAATTGGCGGGTCCATTATTTGCGGACAAACATGAAGCCTCCCGTCTCTTGTCGAACGGAATGCTTCTAGTTTCCGAGGACCCTCGACTCGGTCGTGACTACACGTGTTGTTATGCTTCTCAAAGTTGTGAACTTAGTTTTAGTTAAAACTAAAGCAGTTAAACTGCTAAAGCAGAGACATGTAATAATATAAGACTGTGAAACTCCTTACATTACGGCGTATAACGGAAATAGTCAGGGAGCTGTCTGTGGGGTCCGGTCTGTTCATACTTGCAAGGACGTTTAAAAATAATCATTAGCTTTAAATATATTACCTACTAAGTCAAACATTTTAAGCGAGAGACCTCATCATGTTCTTATTGACATGTATTAATGAACTCTTTTATACATGATGTATTTCATTATTTATTGACATTTTGAGACTGTCGACATGTATGGAATTTATATTTATTTGACAATGGAGGCCATCTCCATAATATTATTTTTTTCTGGACCCTTGGAGACTATACATCTCTAAGATCTTAGATTTAAGTTTAAGTATCCCTTCAATGTAATTTTAGTACGTACCTATATGTATATTTCATACATGTAATGTAAATTTTGTAAATTTTGAAAAAAGGCCTTCTGCTTGAGTTTGTTATGTGCTTGTCGCCATTGACATGACTATTTTTCAGGAGTTTAGAGTATATTTGAATGCCTAAACTGGCCAAGCTTGCCTAGATGACCAGATTGGTAGGCTAAGTCAATTATGATTTCCTCTAATGTAGACCTAAGATGTCATGTAATCTTGAGATCGATCTCTCTCTTGGATTACTTGTATTACAGGTACACATAACTGTTAAGAAAGGTGTTATACCTATTTTATACTTTATACCTCTTGCTTGTCACGCTTGTCGTTGTCACATTATAATAATATTACGCTGTATTCGGTTGTATGATTTAATATATTTAACATGGTAGCAGAGCGAGAAAACTAACTCTAAATTCATTGCATAGCAAGAAAAAAAGAGCTCTCGATCATGCAAGCGTCAAGCATGAAAATCGAGATCGATCGGCTCGACGGTTCTGCTAACTGGCAGAGCTGGAAGTATAAGGTAAAACTACTACGAATCATTGGAAGCACCTGCTACTCCCACATCCCGAAATGTAACCGAAAGAAAATAGATAAAAAGGCAGTTGCAGTTGCCCTGTTGCAAAGACAAGTACTATAAGAGCACTATTAAGTACTGCTGCACAAGAAAATATGAGTCTGGGGCAATTCGACGTATCGACAGCCTTTCTGTATGGCATTTTAAACGAAGAAATTTACATGAAGCCACCGGAAGGGTACACAGATGGCAATCTGGTGTGTAAACTAAAGAAAAGTTTGTATGGGCTGAAACAGGCACCCAGGTGTTGGAACGCTTGTATCACCGAACACATCAAGCAAATTAGTTTTGAACAAAGCTCGGCAGACCCTTGCTTATTTATAAGGCGAAAAGGAGATAAGAAAGTCATTATAGCTCTCTACGTCGATGACGGACTAGTAGCAGCAAGTGACGAAAATGGAGTAGAAGAACTCTATTCAGAGCTGAGAAAGAGATTCAAGATCACTACCAAAAAGGCATCATATTTCTTAGGATTAGAAATAACAACTAATAATGGATCAATCACAGTCGATCAGAAGGCGTATGCAAGGAAAATTCTGCAACGTTTTGGAATGGTTAATTGCAAACCTGCACCAACTCCAATTGTGAAAGATACCCAAAGAACGGATGCTTCTGAGAGCAAGGAAGAATTTCTTTATCGCGAGGCGGTAGGCGCCCTATCTTATCTGATGGTGGGCACTAGACCAGACATTGCCTACGCTGTTGGAGTGGTGTCCAGAAGCCTACAAAACCCTACTGATAACGACATAACAAGAGTTAAGCGAATATTTCGCTACATCCAAGGAACTCTCGACTATGGCATAACATACCAAGTGAGTAACCTTAAAGAAATTGTTATGTACACAGATGCAGATCACGGCGGTGATCCGACTACCGCGAGATCAACATCAGGAATGGTTTGTCTGTATTCAGGCGGCGCGATCTCATGGAGGAGCAGTCGTCAGAAAACCGTTGCTTTGTCCTCCAGTGAAGCAGAAATTGTAGCTGCTAGTGAAGCTGCACGCGAAGTCTTGTGGTTGAAACGGATTATTGAAGACATAAGCACAGATACTCGAACAGTGGAGTTACGAATGGATAATGAATCCGCTCTGAAGCTGAGCAAGAATCCTATCGAGAAACACCACCAGAAGAAACACATGCACATCAAGAGAAGACATTTCTTTTTGAGAGACTGTATTCTGAGTAATGATTTAGTGCCATGCAAAGTAGCGTCTGCAGATAACTTGGCTGACATGCTGACAAAGCCACTATACAAACCAAGACTGCTGTACCTAAACGAGCAAATAAACGAGAAGAAGGGAGGGAATGTAAAGAAAGGTGTTATACCTATTTTATACTTTATACCTTTTGCTTGTCACTCTTGTCGTTGTCACATTATAATAATATTACGCTGTATTCGGTTGTATGATTTAATATATTTAACAATAACAGCTTCCCTCAAGAAGATAAAGTCGAAGTTTGAAGACTCTGAAGTTGTTCTGTGCTCTGAAGTTATACTAATTAATATTAAAAGCTTGAGTTAAATCATTGATCGCCTGACACGGTAACCCTGTTTTCCGGCGAACATCGCATACAGATCGGAATTTTGTTACACATAAAACGCTTAGGTATATGCGACAAAATTACATGATAGGTACTTTGTACAGAATAATGTACATGAGAATGTAATTTGACCTGATAAGTATAATAGCATCACAAATGGAGTAAGTATCTACATATAAGACTTACGCTAAAGGAAATCAACTATATGTAGTACGTAAATATGGTTATAGTTATTCTGGGCAATAATACACTCAACCGCTATGAAATCGGGTCACTCTCACTTTGTATAGGATTTTCCATGCAAAGTGATCCGATTTCATAGCGTTTTAAAATGCGTAAAATTTAGATGTACCAGTTTGATTATGTATCTATAAACGAAAAGCATCCTTGGAAATGATACTGGGCCTCCTCCCGCTGGACCTAATGGTAAAAAGGCGTGCCACAGAACAATGGTTTAAGCTTAAAAGCGAAGACCTATGGATAGGCAAACACACAGAAAAGGGCCACACGGAAATAGACCATGAATACAAAGATAAACTGTCGATGATCCTGTCAAACAACGACCTCACGAAGAGGCGCAGGACGTTCGATAAGAAATACAGAGTACACATAGGATCTAGAACAGATTGGGAAGCCACTGACAGCAAATCGGCAACAGTGTGCTACGCCGACGGCTCGAAAGGAATCCACCAAACTATCTGGGGCGGGTATATACGTCAGACAGAGAAATGGGACGGAACTGAAAAGAACCATCATTCTGGGAAGATTTGCCAGCATTTTCCAAGCAGAGACCCAAGCAATATTGGAATGCGCGGAAATGCTTCAAGAGGCGGACACCCAGAACGATCAGATTGCTCTGGCGCTTCTAGTATGGGCTGCGGTGATAACTTAACACCAAGCAACACCTATAAAAAAGAAAACCAAGACAGGACTTGTAAAAATGATCCCATAAATATGACCAAATTGTAAGACAATAAAATGCCGCGGGCGAAAGAAACCGTTTTTGTTCAGTTTTCCTGCTGTTTATGTGACTGGGGACCTTAGCAAGCATCTGGCCACAAAGTTTAGCAATTTGCGTGTCCCGACCTACCGTTCGGCCCTTGAACGTCAATTTAACTTTTTTGGTTAATCTGTTTTGGGGAATGTTTTATTGGTAGGAAGTAGGAGCGCGCCCTTCAAATTCTCTTGTACATAATCGAAAACACTGAATTTTAAAGTTGTACAATTTTTCATTGCTGCTGACGTTCGCTCGGACTTCTAAGTTTGCCTTTGATACATTTGATGCATAGTGTAATAATGGTATAGCGATATTTTAGGCGTCGGGAGGTCGATGTTTAGCTGATGGCAGTGATGAGGTTAGACTCAGCGGATGATCATGATGACAGAGAAAGATGATCAGTCATCAGAGATTAATACGGAATTCCCTATGCCATCTTTGTATCTTTGTGTGATTCTGCTATTGTAGCAAAGTAGAAGTTGATGCCAGTTAGAAATAAATCTCTTATACAGACATTTTTCTCAGAATCTATTTATCGTAAGCAATGGTTTGGAAGATCTTATGAGTTGTGCAAAAAAATACGATTATTACTTGACTGGATAAGAGGATTCCTTGTTAAAACATCAAAATCACACCTAGCCTATGTCCTTTCCCGGGACCCCAACTATCTCCATGCCAAATTTCATCTCAATCGGTCCGGCGGTTGAAGCGTGAAGAGATAACAGTCAGACAGACTGACAGAGTTATTTTCACATTTATAATATTAGTAAGTATGGATTAACTTACATTCAAAACTCTACTTATATTTTAATGAAAAGCTCAAGACTTAAATTGAGCCCTTCTCTGTGTTTTACCCAAAAAAGATTTGACGGCTCTTTTTTAGGCAATATTTACCCACCGCTGTGACTGAGTGACTGAAAATAATTCCCAAAAGATGTTCCTTCGTAAACTTTGCATACAGTTATGGAAATATTAATCTTAAAGATGTTATTTCGCTAGCCAAGTGACCACCATAATGCGAAATTTCAAAATTAACTTTTTGGATAAAGTCGAACAAATTGTTCCACGATGTAATCATACTTTATTTACTTTTCATCACGAAACAATTTGGCCAAGAATTTTCGCAAAACAGATTTCTTAGCTGATAAAAGGGGATTTAAAAGTAACTAAGTTTCAAGATGGGGCGGCAAATTAGACCTCCATTCAGTAAACAATTCGGTGTCATACGAAAAGACTCAATTTAATATCGCTCTAACACAAAACGGCCATAACCCTCATAACGGCGGGAAGACGATCTTACAATTAGAGACTTAAAATGGGTCTTTGCCTTAACTTAAGGTTTTGACAAAAGTAAAAAAAGTTTCAAGTGATTAGATAGGTATCCTAGAGTAAGACACATTAAAAGAAAAGGGGAAACCAAGTATGCGAAGAACATCTTGCAGTGGTTTGGTAACAGTAGTCAGTACCTTTTCCCTATTGAGAACTGCTTTGATGTGATTGACTACATACGCAGATCTAAGACGGCACGCCGCACGGAGATGTCACCAAATTTGAGAGCGCAAGTATGGCCCGGCCATTTAGAAATCTCTCTGAAAAATGATAAAACTTATGAGGATCCATTTTTGTAACTTTCCTATAACGATAGTTTGTCAAACAACCACTGGAAATCCACTTATTATCCCATTAAATCCGCCCGTTACAGCGAAGTATCGGAACGCCATTATGTCGTTAGGGCTGTTAGCAAAATTACTGGCCTATTAAAATATTTGCAAACTGCTCCATAATGTTCAGGAGATATAGAGTGCTCACTTTATTTTACAAATTTCACATTTAAGTACTTGATTTGGCTTATGATCCTATGTCTCCTCGGTGGGATGGAGGGCGTCCACACTTCACAGTGCAGGAACCAATTCAACTTCTCGAACTCAAGTCGGTGTAATCCATTCCGTTTAATTACCAATAACGTCACCACGAATTCTTCACACGAAATGCTTTTATGAAATTACTCACATTTCTTTGAACACAACCTCGTTTTGGTGGATGTCGTTTGATATTATGCTAATACGAAACATTACTAGGCGTTTTCGGGATATTAAATAATCGAGGCCATTTACGATGTTTCTAGAAACGTGTGGGCCGTTGTTTTTAGTGAGTTAACACGCATGACCTATAAACAGTTTTCTTTGGTCTCTCAAGTTTCTCTATCTATAACTAATGCTGGATTGGATACAAAAGTTAAAAGTTATACAAAAGGAACCAACCAATACCAACAGCCTGTCACACCTTCCAGCCGTCTGTCCGCTCCGTCAAGCACGCGCATTGTCACACCGTACATTTACACAGTCATCTAACCACAAGTACCACAACCGAGCGCCAGGGGCAGTCGTGGTTTACAAGAACTATACGTATTCCTCACACTATAAGACATCTGACCTGTTCTAATCATTGGTTTCACTATAGTTTCTTCGTGATGCTGTTCTTCAGAAGTATAAGCCTAGTATGCAATATGTATCTATATTTAAACTCTACCTAATATGCGACCACAGCTTACATCACGGAGCGCCATAACATTAATATACATTTCATACTAAATCACCCTGTATTGTATTTTGTCTTCATTACCACTGAATACATATAATCATAGCGAAATATTATTTTGTATTCTTTGTCAATTTGTAAACTATTATACTTTCTGTTTTACCATTGAACACATCAAATGGCGACGCAAAATTACATCGTAATGGAGGCCCATAGAAAGTTGTGGCGTTTTCTCCTCACGACGGAAGATATGAAGTCAGAGAGGAAGTTTTGGATAATATTGATATGTCAGGCCTTCAACGTGTCGTGTCTGTTTCGATCTGCCTCGTTCGTTGACGGCATTCCCAGGAAGGTCGAGATCATAGGTCCGTCGCTCTGCTGGGCTGGTGGCATGACTACTTACGCCCTGGCTTTCCTCCATCATCGCACAATCTTTGATATCGTGTCGGAATTGCAGCAGCATTATGATAGGCGTAAGTCTGAAATGCTCATTCAAGTTAAAAGTCTGGTTTCTTCCAAAAACAGTTCCCTAGTCGATGTCGTCGTTAAACTGATTGCAATGCAAATATAGGATCTTTAATACAATTGTTTAACTTTTTGCACTGCGTGCTTTTATTTTTTTCAATTACGTAAGAAGGTATCTCTTTTTGCCATCCTATGTGAGAACACATTTTTTTCTTTCAACAACTTACTCTACATTACACCATCCTATCTTTAGATAAGAGTAATCTCAAGGACCGTGCGATTATCATGGCATGCCACAGCGAGGGTTACCGCATACTGTCTGTATTCACCAAGACCCTAATATGCTGCACTGTCAACTTCATCGGCATCCCATTCCTGGTCTACGCTCTCCAGTACTTCACTGGTAAAGAAACTGCGGTCGAGTTGCCGTTTGATGCTGCGTAAGATTCGGTTTATTCTATTCAGTGTATTATTATGACATTTCATGACCTACAACTGATTATAGAGAATTCATTAGTAGCGGTTCGGTCCACAATATCTACTTAGCTTCCGCAATTCTATTGATTCATTCGTTGTTATTCATTATGTTTTGTTGTATAATAGTTTCATCTCACGACTGCGGGTGAGCCATGGTAGTGTGAGTGGATACACATATACGGTCTCGCTGTCTTTACGCTTTACAAGCGCAAGCGTCACTACTACAACCATGGCTCGCCCACAGTCGTGAGACGAAACTACTATATCTTTGTATATTTCTTAGGTTGTCTACAGCTATGTAGGTATGTATGTGAGTATGACTGCTCTATTGAGTGTTTCGCTTTAATTAAAATACTGTCCCAAAAAGCCTATTCGCTGTAAGAACATTCACGATTACTATGTCGATAAAGAAGTTATTCGTGTTAAAAAGGTCACCTTCGTTTCGTGTTAAGCAAGTTGATTAATTCTGTACAAGGTGATTTAGCTATTGAAAAACAGCAAACCAGGTTACTGCATTTATTATATTGTTGGAAAGACAACTTACCTGTGAAGCAGGCGAGCCAATTTTTCACCGCGGCCAATATTGCCTTTATGAAAAGGATGTCAGCTTCTTTTGATTTTCGCTTCCAGATACCCATGGGAACCCACAGGCCTCATGTTCTACGTGTCTTTCGCTCTTCAGGTGTCACTAATGATATGCGTTATGCCCATGGTCATAGTTGACACGTGCTCTTCTGTGTTCTTCTTCATGGCTGCCGTTTCGTATCTGCAGCTGGCAGAGGAGAGATTTAGGGATATACATGAAGACTGTAATCAAGGTACTTTGGACTTGCTTGGCATTTTATTGGTGTGCATGCAGTCATAGCCTAGCGGTTTAACTTACCATCTCTCATACAGAGGAATTTGAATCTTTTACGTAAACATCGATAGGAAACTATTCGTCTGCAAAAAAAAGATAATTATTCGTTTATGAAGTCTCCAATTCGTACTGCACTCGCGTGGAGAGGTGACAAGAGGATACGTTGTTTTGATAACCATCCTGGGTTTCCGTGGCTAAAGAATCATCATCATCATTTCAGCCGAAAGACATCCACTGCTGGACATAGGCCTCCCCCAAGGCTCGCCACTCAGACCGGTCCTGTGCTACTTGCTTCCACCGGTTTCCCGCGACCTTCACGAGGTCGTCGCTCCATCTTGTTGGAGGCCTACCGACAGCTCGTCTCCCGGTTCGCGGGCGCCACTCGAGAACTTTCCGGCCCCATCGGCCAGCAGTCCTGCGAGCAAGCAAAAAAAAAGCTTAAAAATAGAGTACCTATATATATCTCCTCCAAATTCATAGTGATAATAAAATTTTACACGTCTTTCGAGCATTTTGTGTTCATCATACCTAAATCAAATGGTCCCTCTCGTACCTATTCAGCTATTTTATATGACGCCAATAAACGCTCGAATCGAAGACCTTGATTTGAGAGTATCCAATTTACTTATAGAAGAAGGTGTGCGTCTTCTGAAGGTAGCCCTGAGGAGTCACCAGGAAGCCCTGAAGATGATCAAGGCCTTGGAGTCGGTGGAGAGTGTCAAACTGTTCTCGCAGGTGTTCACAACTGCGGCAGCATTGAGCATGTTACTGTTAGCCTCCGTAAGTTCTGCTCCTTTAATTTTGCAGGAGGAAGAATCTGGTGTAAGTTCCATACAGATAGCTACTATACTACCGTCTTACTCGGTAACCTACCACCAAATAGTAGTGCTAGCAGTGCTCGCTGTGTTATGGTCCGGTAAGGGGCTAAGGCAGACAGGGAAATTGATGGCATTCCATCTTAGGCATCAGGTTATTGGCAACACATTTGAAATATCATGATTTATTATGTTCATGGGCCACGGTCACTGCTTACCATTACAATCAGGTGGCCTGTTTGCTCTTTTGCCTACCAATATGAAAAAAAAACACCTCTAAATATAAACGCATATTAAAGGGGTCGACAAGCAAATGATAACATGAAAATTTTTAATAGTCTATTTTATTGGCTTGTTGGAAAGTTGGAAAAATTTAAAAGGTGTAAGGCAAAAACCGGTCAAGAGCGAGTCGAAATTTTGTATGGGAGTTAAATATTTATTTTATTCTGTTTTTAGACGGACAGACAAGACAGACAGACAGTCAGACGGCCGGACAGCGGAGTCTTAATAATAGGGTCCCGTTTTACTCTTTGGGTACGGAACCTAAAGATGACGTCGTATGAGTCTTAACTCTCTAACTCTAACACAACAGTGCAAGCACTGCTGTTTGGCGACAGGCGTTTGGTTTAGCAAGCAATGAGAAAGAAGACATTTGAGACTTTTTTATTGAATCCTTTGCCGACACAGATGCAGAAATGCTTTTCGAGTTACGCAATTTTGTTTTGTTTAAAGGCAAAAGCTGGAGAGCTGGGAGTGATTGTTCCGTTGGCAGTTTTGGCGGTCTGCGTCATCATGCAGCTCGGGCTAGTATGTTTTTACGGCCAGAAAATAATTAAAGAGGTCAGTTACCCCGGCTACTGCTTAACCTCCCCGAAGTTTCGCCACTAAGGCGTAGAAGGCGTAGAACTTGATCAGTTATAAGTAAACATTCACAATCAGCTGGAGAAAAATGGCCCCGTCAAAACGGGTGCCCGATCTTCGTTATAAAGAGGCGTTATTGGCATATTGGAACGTATTTTCTAATGTCAGTTTGCTCCATATATTTTGACATATTCTGTTCGGCACTGTTCGTCCATATGTTATTAACTTATTACTTATTATAGGTCAATGCCTTCTAGAGACCGGCGACGCGACTCGCGGGAAGCGTCAAGCGGCAAAATTAGACTTATGTCGATATATGACGGAGTTCATGACGCGTGAGCGTTGTTGTCTCTCGCGAGCTCGCTACATAGGTGTACTAGGAATTTACGTCGCTTGACGCGTCGCCTAACGCTCCGCGCGTCGCCGATCCCCGAAAGAGGCCTAAAACCGGTCTTGTTGTACCTTCTTGCTCATTTAGCTACTATTTCAAAATGTAATTTTATTCAAAGTATATTAATTTTACTATTTGGGGTTCATGAAATTAGTTGTACTTAGGGACTTATCCATTTTATAAAAAGCTCAAGCTCAGTCTTAGGGTCGGTTGATTCAAGCATAGATGACGGACTCCTGGTCGTTAAACATGGCCGCCGAGCTGTCATTCCATACAGAAACTTCATTTTGTTCCATAGTAAAATATTTAACGTTAACGTTAACTTTAAGGGCATTATCCCACTTGCGATTTGCGAGCGAGTTGAAAGCGTTTTTCAATACAAAACTCGTACGCGGCGAACTCGCGGCGTGTTCGCCTCCATACAAAACACGCTCGCAAATCGCAAGTGGGATAAGGCCCTAACGGTCGTCCTTTTCGATCAATCCGCCCTTAGTTAGTTGATTTTACCCTAATGCCCTTCCCCTGACAGACGTTACGTTTTAGGGTGATAAACTATATGAAGAGATATACGCAGTGCCGTGGTACAATCACTCCAAGCAGTTCAGGTCACTCCTGGTAATATGCCTGATGAGGGCGGCTCGCGGCGACCGACTTACAGCCTGGGGCTTCGCTGATATCTCCATGGAGACTTTTAACGGGGTAATGTTCTATAGTCCTACGCGACAATTTAGAAAAGCTACTACTATTAAATAAGGACTAATATTACTATGGTAATGCAAAGGATCCTTTAGAGCGGGCGTGTAGCTAAGTGTTGCCCTTAGTGTGAAAAGCATCCAAAGATAGGCTACTAATATGTAAAGACGAATCATATGTAAATAATTGTATGTAAATACATAAAATAAGATCAATATATAAGATTTCGGTGTCCATGTTCTGCAGTGACCGCTTACCATCAGGTGGCTGTATGCTCGTTTGCCTATCACTCTACAAAAAAAAAACATACAGGGTCAAAACTGCACCAATAAGACAGGAAAGTACATTGATCGTAATTAACAAGATTTAAGATGATTACGATTCGGTTCAGAGAACCTAATTCTCAAATTACGAACAAACTATTTAATTAAATCTTCCAATTTTTTCCAGGTGATGACCACGGCTTTTTCCTACGTCACTTTCCTGCAAACAATGTCCGAGTGAGAGAGCAAACACTCAAGAAAACAAATAAGAATCACATTGAACACCTTCTAAGGCCCACACTTGCACAAACAAAGCTTGAGTAGAAACTTAGTACTTAATTTGGTGTAGGTAGGGGATACTTACATTCCCACTGAAGACGATTTTCAATAAGGAATGAGGAATACGATAAAAATAGGTACGAACACTTATTTACTTTACTTCTCTGTTATGTAGTAAAGTAACCAATTACACAAATAAAGATTATTTTCTCAAAAATGGCGGGGAAACTCGTCATTGTCTGCTTTCTGTCAAACCGCAAAGTGCGTCATTGACAATCAGTCAAAAATTAAAAAAAAAAACTCAACTGCATGCCCCGGAAATTCGTATGAATTTACTTCCGCGGCATGTATAAGCGCAGGGAATGTTGTATGAAATTTCATTATCGTACAGGTACTTTTTTTTTTAACTGATAAATACGCGAAGGAATTCCCAAACAGCCAAGTCTGCATGTCCTGTATCTGTCAATTGACGCGAAACCAAACGTTTTTATCCGTGTCTGAAACAGCGCAATGTATTTCAGAACGGAATTTAAAAAAAGAACGATCCATAAAGAGCGGGAGTTCTTGTCTTGTATCAGATTTATTTAGCTAAATTTCATGAAAATAGTTTACTAGTTTGGTTTAAAAATTGATAAAAGGTCTTAATTTTTATAAAAAACGAGAAATCTACATGCGAGTTTTTAACTTGTCGTGTTAGTGTGTCTGTTAAAGTCAAATATCGGTGAATACGAAAGAAGACTGGCGTTCCATTGGATTTGTTGTAAGTACTTGACTACCTTTGCGTGCGTGTCAATGCTGTATTATGAATACCTAATATCAAGATTTTTTTTCATTTTTGAGAAAAGCACTATATAAGCCTCGGCACGTGAAAGGCTTTGCAGGCTTCGTACATATTAAAGGGCCTCGGCGAAGCCTCGGCCCTTTAAACCAGTACTCAGCCTGCAAAGACCTACTTTCCCGGCCACGGCAATAATGTACTATTATTTTGCGCTAATTGTTTTCTATTCCTATTAGAATATAAATATTACTGATCCGGATATTATTACGATTTATTTCATCATCATCATCATCATTTCAGCCGAAAGACGTCCACTGCTGGACATAGGCCTCCCCCAAGGCTCGCCACTCCGACCGGTCCTGTGCCACTTGCTTCCACCGGTTTTCCGCGACCTTCACGAGGTCGTCGCTCCATCTTGTTGGAGGCCTACCGACAGCTCGTCTCCCGGTTCACGGGCGCCACTCGAGAACTTTCCGGCCCCATCGGCCATCAGTCCTGCGAGCAATGTGCCCCGCCCACTGCCACTTAAGGTTCGCAATTCTTCGGGCTATGACGATTTATTTATTTACCCGATTCTGCCTAAAGCAGAGTTTTAATCTTGATTCCATAGACTATTTATTGATTTACTAAATTATTGAGCTTGTTTACGACTAATGATCTTGAATGAAATAAAATGAAGGGCTGTTTTCAATTAATTTACAAAAATATCATTACTGCTACTGCAGAACATAATCAGAGTCTGACGTTAAGGAACAAAGGATGGGAAATTTCATTCCATCGCAATTTACTTCGCATTTGCCGACCAAATGACTTTTCGATTTGTTTGATACCTAATGTTCTGTGGTGACTTGACATTGTGTTTTTATACAGGGTCAAGCAAAACGTTGTGACGATATTTTGCCCACAGCATCAGCTATCGATTCTATAGGCATCTTTTTAAGGCTTTTAATTTTTGCCGAGTTGGTAAAAAAATTCAAAACTTTGAAAACATGCGTAGAATGTTTACAATGTTGCAAATTTGGTTTCCCAATCCCTTAACTGGTCCATAAAACATATCGAAAAAGTCAGAACGATATCGTGCTTTGCGATATTATATTTTTATCATAACAGTTCAAGATTTATGAATGTTAATTTCATGAATGCACTTGTTTCTAAATACGAAGGGATTACCTATTCTATATTTGGAGTAATCCCAAACGATGGTGAAATTTGACTACCTCATAATTTTGTTGATGGATGACATGCATGAAAAATGAAAAACGTTAAAAATAAAGGTGTAATTACTATCGTAAAGCACAATAAAGGCTCGTTTATCACGCGCTGTTTTTATCGTTGCGGGAAACAATTATGGAAACAAAGCAAGCTTACAGTTTTTTGCGTATCACGGTGAACTCACCGTAAAAATAAATGTTGTGAAAAAAAACTATGAAGAGTATCAAAATAATATCTTAGCCCTACCGCTGTGTAAACTAATATGTGCGAAATTCAATTTGAATTTACCACTGGGCTTTCGGCGAAGGCAAACATTGCGAAGAATCCTGTAAGCATCTGCGAAGTAAATTTAAACATGTGTGTGAAGTCCCCAAACCAAATCACACTAGGCCACCGTGGTGTGGTGAGAAGAGGCCTGTGCCCTACATTGAATGAGGAGTAAGGGCACTGAATATATACCAGTATGGTAATATAGTTGTTATTGTAGTAGTTGGATTTGAAACCGTAATATTCGTAAGAACAAAAGAGACATTTGAAAAAGAAATCGTTCTTCAATTGACCTTAGTTATCAGAGTCGACGACTCCGCAATCACCACAAAACGGTTTCATGAATAAACTTTTTATCACTTTAACGTACCGATAACAGCGTTATTTTATTCGCGCTCGCATTCGTCGCCTAATAGAATATTTATCGCCGACCACCTCCGGCCGTTTTATCGAAGTAAATAAAAGGACATAAAGCGGTAAAAACTAGACGCGATAAAATATCACTTTTGACGTCACAATTAAAGGATGGGCAGCAAGTATCCACCGTGAAACTTTAAGTGAAAAGCACCCAGAGAGTAACGTAAAGAAACCAATATTATGAAACAACAATCTTACAAATCGGTCATTATCCTATTAAAAAGTAGCCTCTAACGAAGACAACACACTGACCAGACAGATTTTTTAAGCCTCTTCAGTTTGTGTTTTAAAATATACTTTTGTCTTTAGTACTTTTTGATATATTTTGAGAGTTTCGCGATTATTTCACCGATGGCATCGCAGGTCGCCAGGACGAACAAAAGGATGGAGAGATAAGATATTTGCTCCACCCATTGCCACTTTCCTCATCAACATGGGCCTGCCTCAAGGTGCATTAGAGATAGATCACGTCATACAACTCCCCCCTCCCCCTTTTTGCGTTAGGGGTTAAAAACAAATGATAGCAGTAGACCTAGTCCTGCCGAGGGGGGGGGGGGGACATGACCCCCATGATCCCCCCCCCCCCCTGGATCCGCGCTTGCAAATGGTCTAGTGTTATATCGTAATAAAGCATACTGGTAATATTCCATAAACTTGTATATCCTTTGTTAGGCTATCTGGGAAGCATCGTATACGAGGCACGTGGGAAATTATCTCCCTAGGAGATTTATTGCTTACGGTTTAATATCATGTTCAGCTTGTCTTAGTTTGAATAGATATTGCGAGGAAAGGTAGTGTTTATAAACCTGCATGTTGTTTATCATGAGGATAATGTGGTTTGAGAATCAAACTTGTAAAGCTTTTCCGTTACTGACTGACTGATGACAACGCACAGCCGTAAGTAGAGATCTACTACTATCTAAAGTCACGCGCCTTCACATTTCAAAACGCTTCAATTATTAACGCACCACCAACACTCTCAACGCATAGTTGATGGCTGTCTCAGCACGCACACATGTGTTGAGAGTGTTGGTGGTGCGTTAATAATTGAAGCGTTTTAAAATGTGAAGGCGCGGGATTTTAGATAGTAGAAGATCTCTACTGGCCTTAAAATTTGGCATGAGGGTTTCTTGGGGAGTGTAGGGGCACGTAGGGGATAAGGGGAGCACTAAGATAGGATTTCCCGAAATTTCCATGGGAACGGGAAAAAACTGGGTTTTACATTTTAATGTTTACGCGCAAACGAAGTCAAGCGTAAGCATTTTATAATATTGTAGAAAATAGACATAAAGAACAGTGAAAGAATTAATAATATTTTTTACCTATTTTCTCAAACTCGTAAGGTTAAAGTACCTAAGTAACTGTAGTATGTTGTGTGGTGTTCAATAAAGTATATTGTATTGTATTGTATTGTATTGTAACTTTTCGGCATCGTCTAATGTACTGTCACCATCAGATATATATGGAAGAAAACAAGGTGATCATAAATATCTGTTCTCACCACGATCTTATTGTCAAGACGGCAGAGTGCAAGTTCACATATTTATGATCACATCGCCCGTTATATTACGATATATCTGATGGAGACGTACACTCCGTAAGTGATCAATGTCTTATTACTCTCGATGAATACAACTATTACCAAGCATAAACAATCTACCCAAACAAATATGCCATTCAATTTCACTGTGACATCACGGTTAAACCTATACTAGTGGAGCTAGCTCAAAGGATTTCTCGCGGCGTGTTTAATATCATGTACAGGTTGGCTGCAATATCCCTGTTAAAATTGGTATGAAAATGTAGTCTACGTTCAGAAAAGACTGGCTAGTATTTGAATTTTCTAGCCCGCATTTTTTTCGCCCTCTCGTGATGAGAGGAGGCCTGTGCCCAGCAGTGGGACGCAAATAGGCTGTAGTAGTAGCACAGTATATTTAATACATAGTACTACGTACAGAATGGCCACGGAATCACCCGCCTGAATGTAGCCGGCGCGCAACTCGCGCCCAACTCGCCCCTACCGTCATTTGTTTCATCCGGAGATGGAGAGTTGATCATTGGCCCGCGTAGTAGTACACGTGTGTGTGCCTAGCCCACCACCACAGCATATTTTGCGTCCCACTGCTGGGCACAGGCCTCCTCTCATCATAAGAGGGTGACGAGCCTTAGCAGTGGGACGTTAAATGGGCTATAATTGTGGAGTTGGTGAAACTACGCTTTTGTTCATTCAATTGCTTCTTTAGCGTTCGTACTTCTTACAATCTCCTTTGTTTACCCCAATTCGAGCTAATCACTTTACGCCCTGTAGTTAATTAATTTACCCCAAGGCCCTCCCTATTGGGGTTCATTGGGATAAAAATGTAAAATTTGCGAAGTTTGGATTCTGTATTAAACAGATTTTTCACTTCACATGCTCTTAAAATGTTACTTTAGTCTCTGCACATCGGGACTAAAGCTCTTTTTTAGTCTCTAGGGACTAAAGTATTTTTTTTTTAATTTACATTGGAAACCCGCCTAAACAGCCAACCACAGAGTTTGTGAAAGGAGGATTATCCCCATTTCCAGTGAACCTAGACAATTTCTAGGGCGTGAAAAAACGATTTAATTTCGTGAAACACGATTTAATGATTACGAATACTCTTGTTTTATTAAAAGTGAATTCATTTAATAATGCATGACCCAATTAGTTTTAAAATATATTAATAGTATTCAAGTTTGAATCTGTTGGCTACATATCATTCAAACCGTCACGTGATAAAAAACAGGTCAAGTGCGAGTTGGACTCACGCACCGAGGGTTCCGTACCTACAAACTTGATGATGCAAATTTAACAATACAAACTTATTATTTGCGGTTGGTGAAGTAGACACGGCTACTGCGCCAACCGCAAATGATAAGTTTGTATTAGTAAATTGGCTTTTCTTGCACCAAAATATATAATATTTACGGTTATACGTGTGCTGTAAGACCTTGCTTCTGGCCAAATTTCATGATTCTAGGTCATCGGGAAGTAGCTGGTTATCTACTTTGTTATATAAATATCGTAATTTTGTATGGAACTTCGTTTTTTTTTTCCTCGCATTGGAAGTGAAAAGCAGAGTGTTTAACGCGTGACTAAACAACCATAATGACACTCGAACTATAGCCACCCTCGCTCTGCTCGGGTGGCTAAACATCTCGTGTCATAATGGCTTGTTTTAGTCCCTTGATAAACAATCTACTATTATTGTATGTTGGATCTCAAGGTCTTAGATTTAAGTTTAAGTTAGGGACTATACATCCCTTCAATGTAATTTTAGTACGTACCTTTTTGTATATTTTATACATGTAATGCAAATGTAAATTTTGTAACTATGTGGATTTTTTGAAAGAAGGCCTTCTGCTTGAATTTGTTGCGGCGCTTCTTCTCAAGCAATGGGTCTAGGAAGCGCTGGTAAATTCATTTTCTGACGTGTAAAAATGCCACTATGTGGCGAATTTTCTGAATAAATGATTGAATTTTGTTTTTTTTGAATTTTATCCTTATCTTAAAGTTTCTTATTTATTGACCGTCCCTTCTGCTTTGGCAGAGTAGAAATTATTAAGTTTTGTACCTTCTTCTTAACTTACTAAAATAGTACCTACTGGGCTAGCGAGCTTTGCTCGGCTGAAAACAGCTAAAACCGAGTTTTGTCATATATGATACCTAGCTTGATCGATTTGTCGCCCCCGAAACTCCTCCAAATTTCATCCAAATCGTTACAGCCGATTCTGATAGCGCTTGTATTAAATAAAAATAAAAATATACAAGATTAGCGCGTTTGAAGTACATATAAGATAGTATTGTTCTAGATATTGTTCGAATATTGAAGCGTTTGATTCTATAGAATTCCCTTTATTAGCGGTGGTCTAGTGGAAAATATATATTTATAACCTCTGCCCGCGTCTTCGCCCGCGTGGAATTCGGTTATCGCGCTCCCGCGGGAACTATGCGCTTTTCCGGGATAAAGAGTAGCCCATGTCCTTTCCCAGGACTCAACTATCTCCATGCCAAATTTCATCTCAATCGGTCCAGCGGTTGAAGCGTGAAGAGGTAACAGACAGACAGACAGACACAGTTACTTGTTTCGCATTTATAATATTAGTAAGTATGGATAATAAAATAATAAATATATAATATAATATGGATATTATGGATATGGATTTCATTCTTACCGTTTGAGGAGGGACCCTAAAAAAAAGTCAGTATCAACAATCTCAGTGCAAAAAATGACGAGTCATCATCTTGAGTGTCTGCCAAACCGTTCTCCGTATTTTTGCTGCAAGCAGAAAGTCTGTCTTGATTGATGACAGCCACGTATAACTGCAGGACACAGCTCGGAGGGCGCGCGGCGTAGCACTTAAAACCGTTTACGTAGATACTATTATTGCTCAATCCACGCGCCTTATAATTTTATCGTGATATGACCACAAGTTCAACCTAGAGGGCCCGGAGGGAAAGAGGGAGGTTCCTTTCTCTATGGTTTATTAAACAGTGATAATGGTTAATGTTAAGGCGATAAGCGTAAAACCATAATTTCATATCCCTTTTTAATGATATTCCTCGTCATGATTAAACGTGAAATACGTATAGTACGTGATATACTTATATTATATCTAATATCCATTTTGTATAACTTTACCTATCTTAATTATCCATCTCATATTTGACGATCACAATATATCACAGTATATTGGAGAAAGAAATGAATCTGAATACAGTTTGAATATTTTTATTTAGATTCATCTCTTACTTGCGTAAGTGGTATGCAAAATTCCCGCTTCTCGGCGTAATGGAATAATTGAGATAGGTACAGTCAGCAGCAGAAGTAGATAAGCTGTCCAGGTGCTCAAAATGACCTACACACGACCTTATTCTTAAGACGTTAAAGGCGTTAATAATTTTTATAAAAATTTAGCGCGCGCTGTGAGCTGTTTCCTTAATTTTCTTCGTTTCGTGGTGTCTCGGAATTATTATAACAATACTCAAGAGGTATTTATGCATGGTCCGTGATTATTTTTGCTTTTAGCGGAAAACTATTACCTATGCCCTGGGGCTCTATGCGAACTCTTAATTAGGGATCTCGCTTTTCCCTCTATAAGATCACTCACGCGATCTAGCTGCTTAAAGTTCACACGACGTGAGAGCGATCCTATAGGGAAGCGAGATCGCAATTTAAAGACTTCGAATATAGGCCCTGTTTTAACTTCGTAAACATTTAGCTGGCAGTAGATAAATCAGAATGCAGCAAATTAAATAGGTAGACGTCGTGCGTTATTGCTGTACTCGTGTGTTCATTTTCGACGCTGCATGACTGATTAAAAGTCAAATTCAAAGATGTGTTGTGTTCACAGCTGGTACAGAAACGTCATTATGTTCAATAGTAAAATATTTAACGTTAACGTTAACTTTAACGAACGGTTTGAATCAACCTACTCTAAAACGCAACATTTTCGTCGTGAAAATGGTCCATACACAATCTTACTTTTTTATTTTGTTTCCGCATTACAACGGTCTGTGTGAAACTGTAGATTTATTGATTGTAATTGTTAAATTTATTTTTATTACTAGCTTCTGCCCGCGACTTCGCCCGCGTGGAATTCGGTTATCGCGTTCCCGCAGGAACTATGCGTTTTTCCGGGATGAAAAGTAGCCTATGTCCTTTCCCGGGATCCCAACTATCTCCATGACAAATTTCATCTCAATCGGACCAGCGGTTAAAGCGTGAAGAGGTAACAGACAGACAGACAGCCAGACAGACAGAGTTACTTTCGCATTTATAATATTAATATGGATTGTTTCGTGTGATACTTTTTAAATGTGGTTTTCTTAAACATGCTCGGAAATGTTCGTGTTACTTTCAAAAAAAGAAGACGCGAGGCTGTCCATTGCTGGCCTTGGCCAGCAAAAACATTATTGTCGTGTGTTTTTTTTAATTCGCTTGCTACTGACTGACTGACACCTCTAGAAACTGACAAATCCATGGAGGTAATAAGTACAACTTCCATGGCCAAATCATCCACGATCATGGAAGTAGTAAATACTGATGTGGGGTAAGTGCGCCTAAATTTATTTCGCCCCTATACCTTGTAAATAGCCAACTACTAGTTGAGTAATATTTATAGGTTTCGATATATTTATGTTAGGCGCACTTACCCCATCCTGGCGTACTTGCCCCAACTGACCTTACGTATTTCCTCGCTGTTTGAGAAAAGCATTATATATACCTCGGCCGCAATTGCGATTGCCGGACTCGTACTAATAGAAGGCTTCGCTTCGCTCAGCCTTCTAACTGACTCGTCCGGCAATGCGCTACTTGGCGGCCTCTGCAATAATGTACTATTAAAGAGTGGTAATGAAATTCCTTAACTTATTGAAAATTTACTTAATGCCAAAAACTGAGCAAGTACTGGCTGTTTGAGTTTATCTAAGTCACTCAAAGTAAATTAAAAAAATTATTACTTTTACTCCCTAGAGACTAAAACCCCTAAGTACTCACTTTAGTCCCGCCTCGTAAAGCTATATGATACTTTTAGAGCATGTGAATTCGAAGGTGGTGAATTCGTAAATGTCCCAGATCGCAGGTTTCTGTGGCCCGAACCGAAGGTGAGGGCCATAAATATGCGATCTGGGGCTTTACGAATTACCGCCCGTGGATTAAGTTTTACGTCTTGCCTTGGCCAAGAAGTGAGATTTTCTCTCCGCGTAGCGGGCAGAAAATGTCACTTTATGGCCAAGGGTGATGTAAAGAATGTTTCATACTAGCATCAGCTGCCCGCGACTTCACCCGCGTGGAATTCGGCAATCGCTTTCCCGCGAGAACTGTGCGTTATTCCTGGATAAAAAATAGAGCCGACTTCAAACTCCGATAGCCTGTGAAGTTGGTGTCAGGTTCACTATAAGATAGTCATACCTTTGGGGCGGTTCACTTGACACCACAGGCTTCCGACTTCACAGGCTGTCGGAGTTTGAAGTCGGCTCTATTTTTTTTATTTTATTTTTTTACGATGGGTCGTAAGTAGTAGTCTTTGAAATTGATGCCAAAATCATACACAAGCTAACAAATTTCGGGGAGTTCCCTCATTTTTTCATGGATCATCAGAACTAAACTAAATTAAAATGCGACCAATGGGGGCTATCGCGTGTGAATTTGCCACTAGAGGCGCTAGTGTCGCGTGAGGTCGGCGCCAATAACATTCACTTTTCACTGGTTTTAGCGGGCTTCGTGATATAAATTATAGTTTCTTTAATTTACATGTTGAAAAGTGATTACCTTCGTGAAATTATCGCAAATATGGATTATTTGAAGAAGAAGAAAAAGAAAAATATTTATTTGACAAAAACGACAAGTTTAAGTTAACAGTTTACATTTATAAAATCAACAAAAGTGATCGCCGTTCGAGTCAAATAGGCGGTAGCTCAGCATAATTTGGCGATGAATGTGAACGCTTTGAAATAAAATAAAATAAATCTGAACAAAACGGAACTGCACAAAATTGCGGCATAGCTACTCGATAGGATGATAGTTATTTATAATTGATAAACTTAATGAGATTCAAGTTTTAAAACTTTGTTTCGGCGCCGATCTTATAAAGTCGCCTTTGACAGCTATAAACCTCTGGACCTTAGTAAACAGTGGCGCCAACTGGTGAGCAAAGAACCGATAGTCCCCATTCGGAGGGACCACCTTTCGATTAAAAAAAGAATAATTGAAATCGGTTTATAATTGACGAAATTATGCGTGGTCATATATATATTAAAAAAAAGAAAATTATACGCATCGACTTGAGAACAACGACACGTAATATTAAACTTAGCTTTTATTTCACATTTATTTTTCAATTGGATTCTAAGCATTTTTTGACGAATAACCTGAAGTTAGTGATTACGCACGCACATCCGGCTCCGATAGAGCCCACTTCCGGCCCGCGAGCTTCCGGGCACTTCCTGTGCGCAGATAATACCCGTCCTTAATGCCATTTATTATGCCAAGAGTTTCTCTATGAGGGTGTTTTAGTACACCTTTGTTCGGGCATTATAATCTTGAAGTATGTGGGTAATCTACAATATCTACGGCCGGCGGCTGGGTAAAGAAGAGGGTAGTTTTGAATCCTCCGTTCGGGCCAGTTCGTCCGACCAATCGCACGACACTTCGCGCGGAGCCCTGTGGGATCACGTGGCCACGAGAGCCCTAGGAGCTGCTGGAGCCAAGGTGAGTGTAGTACTCCATATTTTTTTATTGTGATGCCCAGAACTGCCAGGGTGTACTCTACTTGAAAGCCAGGACCTCGCCATATGAGCTATCGAAGGGTTCTTTACACGAACAACCTTGAAACGAAAAAAAATGGGTGAGCTGTGTCGGTGCACACGGACATTGCTTTTAACGTGAAACGTCGGTTTCCGCGAACCCGTCCGCCCTGAACTTAAGGCCATACTTCAAGCTGACTACACGTACCTTTAAGTCCCTAATCCCTATACCGGGGCCCGCGTGGGGACTACAGCCCAGCAACCCATGGAGAGAGGAGATTTTTATGAAATTTTGTAAAAAGATAGTTTGATAATACCCTGGAAATAACAGATAAATATCCAAGTATTTCCAAGGGTCAAACTTTTTTAATACTTCCTTTCTTTTACTTACTTTCTTTCTTTATCATGAACATTCAGGTACTCAAATTCTCAGAAATGCGAGAGATCCGAAGAATTGCGAGCCTTAAGTGGCAGTGGGCGGGGCACATTCTCGCTCGCAGGACTGATGGCCGATGGGTCCGGAAAGTTCTGGAGTGGCGTCCGCGAACCGGGAGACGAGCTGTCGGTAGGCCTCCAACAAGATGGAGTGACGACCTCGTGAAGGTCGCGGGAAACCGGTGGAAGCAAGTAGCATAGGACCGGTCTGAGTGGCGAGCCTTGGGGGAGGCCTATGTCCAGCAGTGGACGTCTTTCGGCTGAAATGATGATGATGATGATGATGATGATGATGATGATGATGATGATGATGATGACTGAAATTCTACGCAGATGAAGTCGCAGGTAACGGCTAGTTTGTTAATATATGACACCGGGACAAGCGTACCTTAATCCCATGTGGTCGCTCCGCCGCCTACACAGCCGTAAAAATGACAATCTTCCCACGCGACAAAATTTTGGATACGATTTACTAGCTGGTGTCTGACCTTTCACGTAGTGTGTAGGTAGTAGCCTGTATTACGAGAAAAACGTTCGAATGTAAACACTTTATCTCATTCAATCAATTGTAATTCAAAATTAATTTACCTTTATTTTCTAGGAAAATTGTCAAAGCCAGA
This sequence comes from Aethes cnicana, assembly GCA_963971205.1. Taxonomy (NCBI): domain Eukaryota; kingdom Metazoa; phylum Arthropoda; class Insecta; order Lepidoptera; family Tortricidae; genus Aethes; species Aethes cnicana. The sequence continues at coordinate 12,596,291 of OZ020284.1, forward strand.
AATATTTTGCAAACATATTGTATACCCTGTTACAACATTTAACATTGTTATTAATGATTGTTTTCAAAAGGTAATTTTACTTTCCACTTCACCCTTGCAAATTACATAACATACAAAATGTTATGTCCTTTCTCTAAAACGACGTCCTAATATCAGAGAGTGATATAAAACAATTTCAAAAGTGCGGAAAATCCTTAATTCCCACCACTGTGTTTTACACTGAATGTAATATTTTGTGTAAAAAGTAATAAAGCCCGAAGAAGGGCCACAACTGGCGTTATATTAAAACGTGTGAAAGTTCCACTGCGTTTCCGAGTTACGCGTAACTAGAGCTTAAAACCTTATTGTGACTACTACAGCCTATTTGCGTCCCACTGCTGGGCACAGGCCTCCTCTCGTCACGAGAGGGCTTGGGCTATATAGTCCCCACGCGGGCCCAGTGCAGATTGGGAACTTCACACACATCTTTGAATTACAGTGCAGGTTTCCTCACGATGTTTTCCTTCACCGAAAAGCTCAGTGGTGAATTCAATAAATTTCGCACATAAGTAAACTTAGAGGTGCGAGCCGAAATCGAACCTTCGACCCTCTGCATGAGAGGCGCGGTAGGTCGAAACCTGATTGTACGCCCTGATTTTCTCAGAAATCTTAAGTCTTGAACGGAATTTGATTACGTATTAATTGTGTCCTTGAATTTAATATTGTATCTAAATAATAATTTATAACGTGACATTTAAATGGAAAAAGATTTTCCTTTGAACTCCATCAAGCAGCAACATTTCATTATTCAAGATGAGATTTTTGTTATTTTATCTCTCTTGTTACAGTTTTAACTATTTTTTTTTACCAAATTCAATAAAATAGGTTTTAGACCATTAAACTTCCTGTTTTAAATACATTTTTTTTGGCTGTTACATGCAGTGTCTTTTATGATAATAACAACCAAACATCCATCAAAATAAAAATGAAAAATCGGTCTGAGCCAAAAAGTTGTATAATATAACACTGCTGTGTCGCGCTCGATGGAGCAATTTTATATTCCACTCAGGGCGGGCGGGCGGCTGAGAGCGGCAAGCTTTTATCGCTAAACTTACCCGCCTTTGGAATCCCTGGACTACCTTGGCATGATACGGCTAGCTTGCTAATAATCGGTCGGCAGTAGGAAGGTCCAGTCTACTTCGATAAATATTCGAATTTCTGACTGTACATTTTTAAATCTCGAATATAAAATGTTTAATTTAATTTTAACTCTTTGTAAAGAAGGTATTTTACAGAATTTTCCAGTAGGATGGATGGATCTTACCTAAGTATGAGGATATAGCAAAATAACAAAAAAAGGTTCAATGGCATATACAAATGCCATTGAAAGAAAGGCAAGCAGGTAGGTACGGCTAAATAATCATTTTTAGGGTTCCGAAGTCCACAAGGAACACTTATAGTTTCGCATGTCCGTCCGTCTGTCCGCACTATTGCTCGGAGATGCTTAGGTCTAGAGAGCTGTAATTTGGCATGAATATGCATATTAGTTATGCTGACAAAGTGGTACAATAAAATTTTGAAATATATTTTTTTATAGGGTACCTCCCCTACTCGTAAAGTGGGGATGTATTTTTTTTTTCTTGCGTACCCCATGGTGCGGCATATCGTTGAATAGGTCTTAAAAAAATATTGTGGGTTTGTTAAAACCATTTTTTGATTAAGTGATGCGTTTGTGAAATATTAAGCTTTAAAGTGCTATTTTTTGTTAGAGTCACGTGTCCCCCCCCCCCCTGCCAGCTAAATGGTGGTATTTGGATGGCTGAAAAAAATCACGGTTGTGGCATATATAACGTAGTTGAAAGGAAAACTATCAGAGCTAAGTAGGCTGTACAAACTTACAAGTAATAGTCGACCAACTTATAATGATGATTTTTCTCGAGCGGCAGGGGCGTCGGGTGGGCACGTCATACCACAGGCTAATAAGTCTTAGAAAGGTACTGTGGGCATCCTCAACTTCGGAACCCTATAATTTGCGCGTGGCCCGACACGCACTTGGCCGGTTTTTTATGCTCCTGTTATTCTGTGCTTATTATAACTTTTTCCTTACTGTTCTAATTTAGTTGCTAGTAGCAAACATAAATTGCGTTCTTAACCTGCATGATAGTGTAGCGTGTTATCATAGAAAATAAGTCTATTTATGACAGACCTCAGCTCTGAAACTTTGGATACACTTCCAATATAAAAAATATACAACAACAATTTTTTAGATGCCCATTTCATATTATAATCATCAGAACAGTAACCAAAATAACCGGCACACTCTTACTCCCACGATGCACTTATTTCTAAAGTACTTTTCATCGCTTTCCATTATAGAAACCTCCACGTAGTACCTATCATTAACAACGGGAGATGATCGGAGCGTCCATCCCAGTCCGGGTGAAATCAACCCTTCTGACGAGCCATTGTCCGCCTGACGTGATTAGGACCCTTGGGCGAATGGACCCGATGAGCTGGCAGGAAATGTCACTGAAACATTTATACAGCATGTCCCAAAACCAACGCCAAAACTTATTTATTTATTTAACTAGCTTCTGCCCGCGACTTCGTTCGCGTGGAATATAAAATTGCCAATAACTTTTCTTTCCGACATCCGATTTTAATCAAACATAGCTTATATGTTACTCCAAATGATGCTCTATCTACCCTTGAAAACTGCATTCAAATCGATTCAGTGGTTTCGGAGAGTAACTCTAGCAAACAGACAGACAGACGGACATACAGACAGAAAAGATTTCTAAAAATCGCTGTTTTGTGGTCTACCTTACATCTTTAGACCCCCCGTTCCTTTTTTTGAACTTTTCTTTCTATGTACAGACACCGGTTCTGCTCTTTTTAACCGACTTCAAAAAAAGGAGGAGGTTCTCAATTCGTCGGAATCTTTTTTTTTTTTTTTTTATGTTTTTTTATGTACGTTCACCAAAAATAAATAGTAAACGTAAACCGATTTCGACGATTCTTTTTTTGTTCGAAAGGTGGTACTTCCAAGTTGGTCCCATATTAATTTGGTTCAGTTTTGATGATGGGATCCATGAGAAAATGAGGGAACTCCTCCAAATTTGCTAGCACGTAGATGATTTTGGTGTCAATTTCGAGGACTTCAGAGTTACTTATGTACTTCTATAGTAATGTTTGGAAACTGTAGCCGAAAAAAAATTTTTAAATAAAAAAATAAAAACCGCCTTCAAACTCCGACAGACTGCGAAGTCGGTGTCAAGTGAACCGACCCAAAGAAATGATAATCATATAGTGAACTTGACATTGACATCGCAGTCTGTCGGAGTTTGAAGGCGGTTTTTATTTTTTTATTTAAAAATTTTTATCAAAGTAAGATGTGGTTTGCCAACAGGTACAATATAGCACATGCACAAATAGGAATAATTAGTAGGTACAATGAGATCAAGAGTATTCACCCAGTTACAGGCAAACACAGCATGCATTATAAAGATAACGCTTAGTGTAAAGTTAAAAAGAAAACCTAAGTGAGCAAAAAAGGGGATAAATAGTTATGTCTTAAACTTAAAGGGATAAGACCGAGTATATCACAAAGATAAGTTTTCATGTTTAGTCAAAATGATATAGTTTTCTAGATATAACTTTTGTTAAAATCTTTGCATATGCTCCGTCGTCGCTCATAATTTTGTATTCAACTAGGCAAGGGAATATAAAACTTCATATTATTATGAAAATTTGGTGAAAAGATGGCTTTTACGTTTAAAAATGGGAGGAGAAAAACAGGATTAAGAAAAGGTAGAAACAGATCTTGGAAATTAAGGAATAAAAAAAATAGACCCCTTTTAGCACTCGGAGTTGTTTCCGGGACAGCCTGTATGTGTATGACGTCCTGTATGTGTATATGGGGAACATAATGAGATCATATGAGGATTCTATCAATAATTTCGTCACGCTTACGAGCTGGGGTTGTTGAAAAATAAATTACAATTTGTTTTTACGTTCTTGTGTCAATATCAAAGTCCCTGATTAAATTTAAATCGAAAAAGTTATATAAAATTATTATACCCAATTGGATACAGTTTAATACTGCTACGAAGTTTTTTATTCCCTCATTGAGTAAAACCATTGAAGACAAATGGGATGCACATTTAGGGATGAAACTGTTCATGTTTTTTTCTAGTTTTATACCTACTACTACTACAGCCTATTCGCGTCCCACTGCTGGGCACAGGTCTCCTTTCATCACGAGAGGGTTGGGGCCACGTGGGCTCATTGCGGATTAGGAACTTCACACACGTCTTTGAATTACTTCGTAAAGCTCAGTGGTTAATTCAAATTCCCATTTTATAATTTAAAGTATTTCTTCATATCCCATCTCTACATTTTCTGCTCGTATATCGCAGGTATTCAGATATTAAAGATAAAAGACTTAAATCCGCTTATTGTCCGTTGTTATTGCTTATGTTTTCCAACTTTACGTTATCAATTTGAAGAGGAGACGTTTCAAGTAACGTTTTGTCTGTTTGTTTCCGAGTTTACTCTTTATTTTCCTTATTCACGGGGTCTATTTTTACGCAGTTAAGCTAAAATTTACTCTGCAAATGGAATTCCGCGTCACAGGCAGTAAATGCTGGGAATTCAATAAAACCTCCATCACTCATAATCATGTAGCGACGTCCTTACGGCCGTAAAAATAACATTAACAGTGTCAATGCCAGACTCCCAAATTCTCATAGTAAATGGACCCGTTTAGTGGTCTCGTGGCGCCGAAAGCGATAAGAACGGACCGGTGGTGCCGAGTAGTATAGATTATAGGCTTTACGTAAATAATCTATTCAAAATTCAAAATTCAATCATTTATTCAGCAAATTGGCCACATAGGGGCACTTTTACACGTCAGAAAAGAATTTACTAGCGCTTCCTAGACCCATTGCTTGAGAAGAAGCGCCGCAACAAACTCAAGCAGAAGGCCTTTTTTCAAAATTTACACATAGTTATAACATTTACATTACATGTATAAAATATACATATAGGTACGTACTACAATTACATTGAAGGGATGTATAGTCCCTAACTTAAACTTAAATCTAAGATCTTAGAGATGTATAGTCTCCAAGGGTCCAGAAAAAAAATATTATGGAGATGGCCTCCATTGTCAAATAAATATAAATTCCATAGATGTCGACAGTCTCAAAATGTCAATAAATAATGAAATACATCATGTATAAAAGAGTTCATTAATACATGTCAATAAGAACATGATGAGGTCTCTCGCTTAAAATGTTTGACTTAGTAATATATTTAAAGCTAATGATTATTTTTAAACGTCCTTGCAAGCTATACGTATAATAAAGCTAAAGAGGGTCGAAAGTTGTGGGAGATATAAAAAAAATTGGCTGGGGATACTTAGAATCGATAACAGAACACATTCCAACAGTTTTTAGAATTGTGTGTCTGTTTATTTGACCGCGCAGCACGTGAAAACTACTGGACCGATTTTGATGAAATTTGGTATGAAGATAGTTGGAGTCTTGAGACAGGACGTAGGCTACTTTGTATCTGGGAAAAATGCATAGTTCCTGCGGGAATGCGATAACCGAATTCGCGGACAGAAGCTAGTAGGCATATAAATATACTCGTACGCTTCATAAGTACGAAGCACATCGTCTCCATATAGCCACATCATGCCGTAGCTAAGTGAAAAGTCTATGCTCAGTATTGTGGTGCCTATGATACCTAGGGTACCGACATGTGTGCTCTAACGATAAGCCTTATTATGGAAGCTGAAAATTACTTAAAAGGAAAGCATCAAATTCTTGGAACAGGTCTATAATGGAGAATTTCGGAAGGTTTATTGCTAAGATGTCCTCTGTATAATAATTTTCACTGGTACTTAGTACCTATGTTACAAACACTTAGTTTTTCAACTGGTCACGTCGCTGAAAACCAGCGCTGCGACCAACGTCGTAGCATTATGCTGAGCTACCCCTATTTGACTCGAACGACGACCGCTTTTGTTAGTTACGACTATTTAAACTGTTAAATTCCTCTGTAATGTCGTTTTTGTCAAATAAGTAAATATTTTTCTTCTTTTCTTCTTCTTAAATTATTCTAGTCGGTTGGTTGGTGTTTCTGTAAGCATGCCTGGTGAACGGCGCGTTCAGCCGTTGGAGGCGTACAGCGCAGAATCTGCTTGTAAGCCTTAGGAAGTCATCAAGCCAGCCGTATGTCGTCAAATTTCAAATTTTATTGATGATCACAATGATGGCGATGAAATTGAAACCCACTCTATTAACGCATCCACAAACTGCATCTCTTATCTATTTATAAAAAAAACCAAAATACCTTTAAATTAGAAACCTACGAAAGTTCCATTTGCTGACGGTGTTCTGTGTCGATCCCTGATCCTACAATTACACTCCGAGGTCGACAAACAGTATCTATAAGCGATAAGCGAGCTAATATTAGTTTTAATTAATTCGCAAATATGGGACCACATACACGAAATCACAGTATCAGATTACAGTAGTACGGTAGTAGGTACGTCGACGCCTTTGGTCTCGTGAGAAATGCGACCGCGGGGCGAGGTGAACGATGGCGAAGACGGGGAAGAGCGGTGGAAGGTTAATTGTGCTTGCTCGTTTTCTGAGCAGATCGCTCAAATGTTCGTTCGTACACTATTTTATTAGTACTAGTACACTATTTTCAGATAGAAAATATCTGTCGCTCCCGTTCTGAATCATTCAGTATCTGTTCCGCTCTCCAACCGAGCTATTCCGTAACCATTAATAAAAATATACCTGGTGACCATTATAAAAGTTCTTTATTTTTACAAAAGCAATGTCGTTTTGATGCAGATTTTTTGATTTCACTTGGTTGGTCGGCGCATCACTGCTCAGTCAACGGAACTAGACGGAGGAAGAGCAGTTCGGAAGCTATATTATTGTCGAAGAGAGATTACAAAATCGAAATTTAGCATTTGCTCCCCCACCCAGTCCCTTACCCCGTGACGGCAGTTTTCACAACATCAAAGTCATCGACTTTCTTTACTGTACTTATTCTAAATACTGTGGTATTGGTAACGCGAACGGACGGGTTAATCTGGCAGCGTGCACTGACATACAGAGTGTTTCGGTCTATAGTTAGTATAAGTTGGATGCAGATTGCGTTTACAACTACTTGGTTATTCGCGTCTGCTCATGAGAAATACGGTTTACTGCTGGTATAGATTAATATCCGTATACGTCATTTATACTATGAAATTTTATCGATATACATACTTACATCTTGTCTTGTCTTGAGACTGTGGGGTCCTTGCGGATACACTTCGACCCATTGGGATCTTTTGTGTAATTACCCCTCTCCGTGCAGCTAATCCATTGCTTCCTCCACCTTCACCAATAGGTTAATGATGGAGTGCAATGGTAGTGCTTTGAAATCCCCTGGTTCAGGGTAACCGCTACCTAGGGGTTTCATTCTGAGCCTAGCGAGTGCGTCACATTCGCACAGGATGTGTCGCATTGACTCATCCTCTTCGCCACACATGCTGCAAGTCTGCTGAGACTTAGGAGTTTCCTAGTCCAGCCTGTACAATACATACATAATCTCACGCTTGTTTCCCGTTGGGTTAGTCAGAGACCACAGACCGCCACCTGCATCCGCCACCAAGCAGTCGATCATCATTTCAGCCAAAAGACGTCCGCATCCACAACTCGCTTCCTCCAAATTCCTATTAAGTATATCGGTGTAGAGACAATGTAGAGAAAAAAACATTCAACCAACTTCAACAGTCTGTTTCACTTACACATACATCATCTCACCAGCCAGTTACACCATAGAAGAAGTATTGTCTCTGGTTACACTAATAGGTTTATCCCGGTTGTCTTGGGGATTGCAAATCAAGTGGCAATCGCAATGAGCCCACAGGATCATAATTATGAATGATATCAGTCACTATACGAAATGAGAACTTTTAGTTCTCATAATAAATAGGTATCCAAATAATTTTGAGAGTGAGATGATAGACCCTGAAAATACATTTCATTTAAACAAGGTCTATAGGTGTTCCAAAATAATATAAAAAATAGGTTTAAATCTAGTCTCAAGCCAATTGAGCAGGCAACTCAAACTTAACCAATACATTCCAGAATTTCAATTTCACTAATGCATACATTCCCTCGTCTGGCAGTCGACCGACACCCGAGAAAGTTTGATCAAATGTTGGCAATGGTTGGCTGGCTTTAAAATAATATATGATATCGTAGACGCTGCTATCGATGGAGATGGGTATTGGAGCGGACGTTTACGAGTACAAGGCCAGCGGTGGACATTTTTAACCGACTTAAAAAAAAGGAGGAGGTTCTCAATTCGTCCGAATCTTTTTATTATTTTTATTTATTAATAAATAGTAAACATAAACCGATTTCGGTGATTCTTTTTTTGTTCGAATGGTGTCATATTCATTTGGTTCATTTCTGATGATGGGATATATGAGAAAATGAGGGAACTCCTCAAAAAATTGCTAGCACGTAGATGATTTTGGTCTCAATTTCAGACTACAGAGTTACTTGTGTATTTCTATAGTAATGTTTGGAAACTGTAGCCAAATAAATAAGTAAATAAAAAAAACCGTCTGCAATAGAGCAATCGCTGTCAAATGAACCGACCCAAAGAAATGATAATCATACAGTGAACTTGACATTGACATCGCAGTCTGTCGGAGTTTGAAGGCGTTTTTTTTAATACTTCACTAGCTTATTTAGAACCACTATTAGAATTCAGGTAGGCCGTCCCCATTGAAACTTTTTTGTGCAGGATATAAAAAGTACCCTTTCCCCGTAGTCTAACTATAATTGCGCCAAATTGTATAAACATCAGTTCTGCGGTTTAGCTGTGAACGCGTATCAGACAGAAAGAGTTTTCGTTCGCATGTATAATGTTAAGTATGGATTAACTGTCGTAAACTGTGGAAACCGAGAACCCTACTTGCTAAATTTCAGCTTTCTACAAGCAGTAGTTTCGGCTGTGCCTTGCTGTCAGTCACTCGGTCACTCAATCTGTCACGCAGTCAGTTGATTGGTCAGTCACATTGATTATAATGGATGATGACTTTTTGCTGTTTGCTAAGAAGAAATTAAATAGTGTTAATTTGTAGGAATTGTAATAATCTTTTAACACGCAAACAAACAACAAACATAATTGTCACGTTAAAACTTAAAATTAGAATTTATATTGTCACCAGAAAATATTAGATCATTGTACCTTTATCTTAAATTCAAGTGTTTTAATATCGTATCGTGCAGTGTTGCCAATTACAATATTGTATTTCAAGTATCGTCTTTATTCTAGGGTGAATCCATTTTACATTATGCCAACACTGCACGGTCGTCATTCTATTTAAGGCGGCAGCACTGTAAAATCGTGTTCATTCTTTTGTGAAGAAATAAACATCTAAGGGTTGTAATACCGTATTTTATTATGCAGCCCAAATTCAAAGTATTTCAATTATGGAAACACCGTTTAACCTAAATCACGTACCTATATACCTATTAAACACGAGCTGTCTGTCTGTACAAACAGTTGTGCAACAGGATATGTCTGCAACTCGCCTGATATTCGCTCTCAATAGCATTTTCAGAGCCGTTCGATAGCCTTTGTAGTAAAATTGAATTTACAATCCTACGCCAACAATGTCGACGAAGCTCAATGTTTACTAGAAAAAATCCAGAGCCAAAGGAAAATTAAATATTAACTGTGGGTGAGGCTCACAAGGAATGTGCCGTCACACACCGGAACTTATAGGGCACGACGGCGACAGTACATACAAGTTCCCGTGTGTTACCGCACAATTCTTGTGAGCCTCACCCTAGTACGGAAAAGGGCGCCGATTCCTAAGCTTTTGAAATAAATAAATATGAAAATGAAAAGAAAATGAAAATATTTATTCAGCAAATAGGCCACATCTGGGCACTTTTACACGTCACTTTTAAATGAATTTAACAGAAATGAATTTACCAGCGCTTCCTAGACCCATTGCTTGAGAAGAAACGCCGCAACAAACTCAGCAGAAGGCCTTTTTTCAAAATTTAAACATATAGACTTACATTACATTTACATTAATATGTATAAAAATACATACATAGGTACATACTAAAATTACATTTAAGGGATGTATAGTCCCTAACTTAAACTTAAATCTAAGATGTTAGAGATGGTCTTATGTTAGGTACAAATTAATGAACATTTTAATTAGTGGCAGTACTTAACTAAATATGTATAACTAATAATAACAAAAAAAATAAAACATCTATCAAAAGTAATGAACGAACAAAGAAATCATATGTTCATTTACTAATAATAACTGAACTAATAATAATTAACAATTAACTTTTTAATTTCTCATGTTAAGTACTTTTAACAGATTTATCTAACTCTTCTTATCCCCACTACTGATAATTTGTCCGATACTTCTTGTAACTTTTATCGCATGAAACCGCATCACTATCTGCTCTAAATAGTCATTTTCGCGTCTCGTTAGGAGGTCCTGGCAGAATAACAGCGTTGTAGTCCTTCGACTGCAACATATGCTGAGTCAGAGCCTATTCATGCGCACACATTGCGGGCCCCTTGCACACCCGTGTGTTGAAATTACTTGCCCTTTTAGTCACTTAAGATACCTATGTGTGTTTTTATTGAATAAATATTTTCTTCTTCTTCTTCTTCTAATTTTAGATTGTTGTGTAAAAATAGAAAAATATATGTACGCGAGTGAATGCACGTCAGTTAATGATAATTTGATGAATAATCTGATTGAAGTTCGTTACAGCCAATAATCGATATAGAATATTATAATAGAACGCCATTATTCGACTGAAGTTCACCAATACCCAATCAAATGGCCAATTAGCAGTGTTTATATCGAATAGAGTAAGGATTCGGTTAGGTTGTAATCGATTGACTAAGGGCCGGTTCCTATATCCACGTAACGCCTCGTTTTGCCTACGGACGGTTAAAACTTGACAGATTCTCTATGGAACAAATGTCAAAAATCAACCGTCCGTAGGCAAAACGAGGCGTTTCGTGGATATAGGAACCGGGCCTAAGAAGCTTAATTAAGTAGCACGATTGTCTCAAACTTTCGCGATACACACTCATATTAAATACACTATCACCGGGACTTAATCGCGCAAAAACTATTTATATTTTACCTCGACGTTTCGGCCGCGATGCAACGGCCGTGGTCACGAGAAGACAGTCTTCTTTGAGACAGACGACATTGAGCATTGACAAAAGATTTTTTTGTCGAATTGCCACAAAATTACTGGTCGAATTGCCACAAAATTTGGTCCGCAGGTAGATTATCACACATCCAAAAGTTCGCTGCACAACGCTTCTACCGAATTCCACGCGCGCGGCCGAAGCAGCGGGCAGAAGCTAGTGATAAATAAGTCGCTTTGGCCGCGCGCGTAACTTAAATTGCGATACAAACGAATTTCTCACCCCTAATTTACATAAAGCACGCGAAATTTCGATACCCTACTGCAGTTTCTTGATACTTCGACATCATGTACACTCGTAATTAATTATTAAACGTGGCCGGGATACTCGACGGTACATCGGGTGAAGTGCGTGATCAATCATAGGTACTTAGCTCAACTGTGTGGAAAGGAGCGATGAGTAATATAGTTTCTAACTGAAATTCAGCTATTCGCTGTGTGCAAAGACAGTGGCGGGGGAGACGAAAACGATGGCAGCGTGTGACATAGCCAAATATGAAAACTCTGGCGGACACAAGTGAAGTGAACTGTTGTTGCGTACTTATTTGCATTGCATTATGTACATCTGGAGCGAGTAATGTCGTCCGAGGCTTCTTCTGTCTTTATCTCTCGTTATGAGGTTAGATAAAGAGACATACAAGCCACAATTTTCGCCACAAATTCAAATTCTCGTCACAGTGGTAATTCACTTATTAGATGGTCCATAGTCCGTCGACCAAAGAGTATAGTTCCGTATTGCGCCGCCGACTTCGCATCCGTTTGTTGGCGCTGTCATCGTGCACACTGCCAATAGGTGTCGTCAACTTTGTGCCCGACCGTCCTAGAGGAGCGACAGACGTTGGGGGGCGTGGCGAGAGCGGGGACGGCGAGGGTTGCGGGGAGACTAACCACGCGCGTTGCACTTTTCACACTGACCATCAACATCGGCACAAAAAGTACGTATGACCGTTTCGCAGGCCTATAGATAGACATATAAACGACTCTATGGTAGAATATAACAATTCTATTCTGACAAATCGAACTTAGTCAATTGAAAGGATGAAAAAGATTGGGAGAGTTAGTTATCATTTATGATGAGTCCCCAAGTCACCGTTCCGTTATGCAGATTTTCTCGGGCGTGCGCTTGTGTAAGCTGTGGTGCATGACGTCATCAATTTCACGTGCTCCCTGCCCCCCGACCGTCTCTTACCCCTTCGGAGTTGTTGTTGACGAAGTTGACAACCTATAGTGGCTTACATAATTTAATTCTGCACGTAAATTGCCAATGTCAATTTGTTTGCGTGTCGACTCAAAATGTCAGGTTCCCCTTTGGCAGAATTCGATTTTGCATATCAGTAGAGGCATAATAGTGTTTACGCCGAAACTAATACCGTATAACGATTTTTCGTCGAATTCTATTACGCGTAATCTATTTACGCCGAATGGTTTTCACACATAATTTTCGAATTCCGAATATTTTTAGGCAGAAAATTACTTTCGCCGAAATTAGTTACGCCGAAAACTACTTTCGCATACCTTTATTCTCGTCGATTTAATTAAATGTGTATCCTGTATAACATCGATTATTATCTAAATTGGGGGATTATTATCTAAATCCTCCCCCGGCCCCCTAACTAACAGTACTAACTGATAATTTGGTTTACTTATATAAAAATAACCTAACCTAACCTATGCAAGTCGGCTTTGCTCCAAACTTTGGTGTTACCACACCACCGCCCTTGCATAAATTGTTGTTTCGGACATAAATTCGGACAATATTTCGGCCTATTCAAATTCTGCTAAATTACTAGTATGCCAAACAATATGCATAATAAAATTCGGCCAAGTCAAATTATGCCAACTCAATATTCGGGTAAACAGCCATTCGGCCAATTAAGAATTATGCTTAATAAACATTCGGCAAAGTCAAGATTCGGTGTAGATAAATTATGCGAAGCCTGTTATGCGTAAACAGTTTCGGACAAAAAGAATTATGCCAAATAGATGGCACCCAAACTGTCAACTATGGAAACTGAAACTTATTCAAGTTTACGGTTCAATTTCGTAGTAAACAGAAATGATAATTTAAGTCGACATGCAAACCAAATGGCTGTTCACAATTTAACTGCTGGAGTTCAACAAGTTGTCGTTGCATTTCAGATTCTAGTTTCAAATGGGAGATGATAGACTTTGATATCGTCCAATCTTTAATAGAACGTATCTCCAAGTCTGTTGAATCCATAAAGTAACTCTGTCTGTCTGTCTGTTACCTCTTCACGCTTCAACCGCTGGACCCTTAAATTGTAGCAGCAGGGTGACTAAAAAACAATACTTACAACAATATTCTTTATTGGACAACACACATGGCAAGGGTACAGCAATGTAAAAAGCAAAAAGAAAGATTGATTAAAATTGACCCACGCGTTTGACCTCTAGGTAAAAACATTACCCTCTTGTGTTGCGCAGACGGGTAAAAAAATGGGATCAACGCACTGAACGCACTATCTTTTACATGAGGGTACACAAAATATGAAAATCCAATGTCAAAAACCAAAGGAGCTTATGATTTACGTTCAAGAAAAACTTGAATATATTTCAGTTATTTACGACGCGATCATCTACATGAATTTTCTAGGTACGGCCAGAGGTGTCTCGGTGGAAATATTCAATACATTCTTGCATTCTTTATTTGAGGAATTTACTCTGCGATATTCCTTTGGGACAGGGGGTAAACATCGCGGTGTACTTGTACCTACACTTCCAAGCTTGTCGGGGCCAAAAAGTAAAATAAGATATTCCAGTAGGAAAGCACTTTAGGATGAAACGGTGGTGACTTAGGCTTGCGACAGATAGGTAATAATCGCGTTGTTAACGCTTAATGACAGTATGACACGTATTTATAATCAAGTAGATTCTGCCCGCGACTTCGCCCGCGTGGAATTCGGTTATCACGTTCCCGCGGCAACTATGCGTTTTTCCCGAATAAAAAGTAGCCTATATCCTTTCCGGAGACCCCAACTATCTCCATGCTAAAATTCATCTCAATCGGTCCAGCAGTTGAAGCGTGAAGAGGTAACAGACATACAGACAGAGTTACTTTGCATTTATAATATTAGTATGGATATGGATTACCGCTATAAAGGGAATCCTGATAAGACCTATTGATTATTTCTTATCCTATCATCTAAATGGAAATGTGTAACTATGTAGGGTTTACGTTAGAAGGCGAGACTCTTAATTCTAGCACGACAATCACCGTATAAATATATCGCTTGAGAAAGGTAATGTATGTTTTCATCACCCTTGGCCGTAAAGTGGGATTTTCTGCCCGCTACGCGGAGAGAAAATGTCACTTTTTGGCCAAGGCAAGACGTAAAACTTTTGACAAACCACGGGCGGTAATTCGTAAAGCCCCAGATCGCATATTTATGGCCCTCACCTTCGGTTCGGGCCACAGAAACCTGCGATCTGGGACATTTTCGAATTCACCACCCTAGGTCTGTAATGTACTATTAAAATCTATATCATCCTGACTGGTTATTTACTTATTTTACGTTTTAAGAACATATTGTGCCGACACTACAAAATGTGGCAAAAGGTTAAGGAAATGATTTATTGCCATAACATCATCAGGCGCTACCTTTTTTATTATCTTCATAAAATCTTTTCTTTGAATTTACTCTTTAATTCTATTTATTCCATAACATATTTGTCTTAATAACGAGGTCGTTGATCAAAGGTGTTTCGCCTTTGACACTCCGATGAATGGTCCAATCCCAGTCCGATCCCCCCAAAGGTGACGTCGCGATTCAGAGTTCAATATTCGTGGAAGTGGAGATGCTCCCCGAGTCCCGGTGTTTTGACAAGGAATAATTTCAGCCATTTATTTCCGTGGCTGCGTGCGTCAGGCTATCAATTGGTGGTATAGCAAAGTACAAAGCGACAGCTGGCTTAATTTGACAAATTAATGTTTTGCCGGATTTAACTTTGATTGCCTGCTAACAAAAGCTTGTGGTTAGAATCTAACGCCTTTAATTTCAAATCAAACTAGCGCCCGAGTAGGTGAGCGATGAGCGCGAATACTTAAGAGCGAAAATCGATTTAAATTTACCAAGCTCTTGTGTGAAGGGAATCACCATGTTTAACTTTGAATACATATTTATGAGAGGCTTGTATCTGCTGCGGTCTGTATATTTTAATAAGTATTTCATCCCTGGAATATTCATGAAACGGTCTCATTATGACACCTATATCAGAATATAATCATCATATAGATCGATCATAACCAAGTTAGTTTACGTATATTCTGGACATAAACCATAATGGGGATGAAATAAGAGATGAAAGTGTGGAAGTTTATTAAAAATCATGCCGTATACTCCCACACGGTAATATGTAGTACAAATGGACAAGTTTCAGAATACGTACGTCTAACGCAGTGTCTCTTCTCTATACCTATTATACAAAACATTTCGGCATGTTTCTTTGATATAACTTTATTACCATTCCACAAAGAGGTTGCTATTTCGTAAGTAAATTTACATTTACACAAGAATTTGTTCCACAAATGGTCTCTAACAACTGTTTTGTCTGCATTCTAAGCGGATTCTCGTTTGAAAAAGGATCTCCTCTGAGAAAAAATCGATTAAATAATCTAATAACCTACTTAAAAGGCCTAGATAAATAAACCTAGACTGAACTGAACGCTTTTCATCTCAAGCTCTCTCAGAGGTTTATTAATCCTGTAAACACATTCATTGTCCCATTTGTACAAAAAGTTTGGAACACGCACACAATCTGATCCCTAGGGTTTTGTAATACTCTGACATCTCATTATGTTTAAATTAAACTAAGTATACTTACCTACATCTATATTTTTTGCGTCCCTTTTTATGTTTTTCAAACAAGGGTCTTTTGGAACGGACGGCTAAGTTATTTAGGTGGAGCAACAGCGTTAGATTTAAATGAAACAATAAGCAATTAAAATAAACATTTATAGTCGAATGAAGAATAAGAAGTTTCTTAAAACAACATTTTGTTTAAGAACAGTATTTATGACTTGTGCTAAAATGAAGCAAATCTCTGACATAATAATAGAAATTCCTCAAAGGCATAAGTTTTCCTTCCCTCATTCTGTCGTGTTGTTTTATTTGTGTACAATAAAGTGTTTATGATACATACATATTTTTTACTATGTTATAATTTTCAAACCGCTTAGACGATTTTATTCAAATAACAATAGCTAAAACCACTCAATTAACTCACATATCAAACAATGAGAAAACAAAGTTGGTAGAACCATTCCTACGAAGTCTACCATTGCTACGAAGCCACAAAAAGACACACACATACACGCAAACATATATCACACAACACACCACCCCTCTGTGTTAGAAACGAGTTACGGTCTGAACATGACATTAATTAAATGAATTCTTCTCCTTCATACTTATTTGAATATTGTCTTGGTTTACTTTACATTTTTGAATCATTATCGAACAAGCTTGCGCATCATGCTAAATACTCGTAATGTACCTACCGGTAGACTACCAACCAAAACACCGTTTGTAGCCATAAAAAAACTCTCCATTGCTATTCTCATATAAATTAAAAACGATAAATGCACAATTAAATCATACAATAAGATTCATTGAACCTTAAGTTACTATTGTAGGTAACTACATGTCATACTCTTTAATTTTTACAAAATGCTTTTTCTTTTTGTTACTGAAGGCATAATAAGTAGGCTTCTTTATAGGTATAGTGAAATAAAATATCTAAAAAAACAGTACCTACATCAACGAGTTAAGGAAACCCACGAACAAGCAAGTTTTTACAATAATTTTCGTTATTTTTTTGCATTTGTCCAATATGCCCTATGTTTTCAATATATCTTTTGGTTACTTTAAACTTATAATAGATAGTAATTTTTTTCCAAAAAATAGTAAAATCAGGTTTGATTATCTCCATTTTCGGGTCTGGCGTCTTCGTACCCTTTGACCAGGTTCTCTAATATGAATCTGATAGTAAGTTTGTAAATGTTTTCGATGTTCGGCGTGTACCGCTCTCCGAGCGTCGTTTTGGCGGCTTCTAGGAAAGGCTGCTCGATTTTCTGAAATCACAAAAAAAAACTGATATTGGTTTTCCGATGAGAACATTTCGAAGATTTCTTCGTGAAGCTAATTCAAGAGTATTTTTAGTAATAGGAAAATTGTATACCTACGTATGTTGCGAGTGACGATTTAAATAGCTTAGGCAAGTTGCTCTGATGTTGCTAGTTCTATTCTCATGAATCACGGGTCTCAAACTATCCCCATACCAAATTTCATCCAAATTGGTGGGACCATCCAAAAGGAAGGACAAACTAACAAACACACTTTCACATTTATAATATTAGTATGGATTAGATGTAAAGAACTATCCTACCAGAATTATGTCTTCAAGATATTTCTCCGGTTAAACTTTCGCTTCAGATGTTTCTAGTAATTTTTGAGAATGTGCTTTAGTTTAGTTTTGTACCTATAGTAAAGGAAAATTTTCAATATATTTTGAAGATTATTGCGTTTTTTTCCATAACCTTTTCTTGATTTTTAAGAAAGTCCTTTGGATTGTAAGTTCTTTGCTACGTTCGTACGTTAATAAAAAGAAGAAATTTATGAATAGAAAGATTTTACACTACGAATACGCCTACAAGGAGAATGCTGAACCGAAAGGGTAAGAGTTAATTAGAAGCCGTCTCTGAGATTTTTTTGCCAAGTAGCTAATTTGCAGGGAACACACTCATTTCGGCAGCCAGTCAATAGATTAACGATTGTCTTATCAAGATAGCTTCACTCGATCTGATGTAGTATCACAAATTACTTCTCGCTTAATTTAGCACATAGCTTAACTGAAATGAAAACTGATAAATGATTTATTGGGGTGCTAATTTTTACTTATTAAATCAAACAGCGTAAAACTAAAAAACAAATACAATTAAAACCGACTACCTATTTAAAAACAATTAATTAATAATAATAATAATAAATAAAGTAATTATAATAAGACGTATCAAATATAAAATAAAATACATATTTTGACTAAATAGAAAATTAGAAATATTGCCCAAATGAAAATAAACAGTGACCTTTTCAAGAGATTTGTAGGGGCGAATGCATGAGAATAGCTCAGTATTGAATCCCGTGGAAAATAAACAAAGTACTAACAAGCAAAAAACATTACACGTTTGGTTGAATTGACCGATTAATGTAATTTCATTCGCTTTTTCACATTGCTAGAGTCCTGCTTTTTCAGATCTACTAACAGTTCAACGGCCACCTTGACCTGATAAGTATTTTATCGCGGACAGTGCACCTACCATGAATATATCGATAGCTTACAAATAAAATATAAAGTCGCTGTAATACACAGTTGGTTATGTTCAGAAGGCATTGGGTCGAAAAATATATTTAGAAAGGCGCCCTTAACCCACGGGCTTAATGTAACTTCATAACTTGCCACTGGCCCGGACTTCACTCATAGAAAGCGTGGTAGAACCAGTGAATGGCTCCAGGGCCTATATTCGAAGGTGTTAAGCAGCTACATTTAAAGTTGAACTTGACATGTGAGCGATCCTAGAGGGAAAAGCGAGATCCCTATGTAAGACTTCGCATAGAGCCCCAGCCAACGTACCCAGAAGTTGCTAGACTCGAACCCGTCGACCTGGTGGTGCGTGGCGCCGACATGCCTCACGAACGCCAGGAAGCTGTCCACGTCGCGCAGTGACTTCACCCCCTCGTCCAGGGTGTGCATCACTTTGCTGGCGTGCTCGGCGAGCTCGGTGGAACTGAGCTGGTGCTCCGCCGTGTGCAGCTCGCTGAATTTTGTGAACAGCGCCAGTAGATCCTTGTTTTCTTCGAATAACCTGAAACGTATAAGACGATTATGGAGCTTCGCCTGGTTGTCCGATTGTGTTTTGTTTCACAAGACCTCTAATAAGAATCTTTAGACTACATTGCTGTTCAGCATTCAATCGTTTTATTTTGACGGTTTTTTAAAATACACCGTCAAGTCTACGGCCATATCACCACATAAGCCTTTATTACTTATGGTGATGGCGAATCTGCCAAATTTGAACCATCCATTTGACTTTGAAAACCCGGCGAGCCTAAGTAAATAACTATGGCTTCACAGCCAGTCTATTTCATGATACTTTTCTCGTTGACTATTTCCAATTTACGAGCGAAGAACAATTTTTTTTATTCGCCGGATTGCAGACTCAGACTTATTAGCATGCCTCCGCTAGCCAAAACGTACGAATCCCTGTCAGTTTGTGAATCCCAACATTGCCCAGCGAGCCGCTCAATTATGCGGGACTGCAGGGTAGTTGCATCTTGCATCAACGGACGGTTCGTGTGAATGCTAACGGAGTCTGAGGTACGGTTGGGTTGGAAAATTAGGTAGCGCTAAAATAATTCAAGTTGAATAAATGGTGGTAGAGTTTAGGTAGCAGTTAAGCGTCATAGAATATTCTGACTGGATTGCGCTGGCTTTTCTTGTTATTTTTGTCTGTCAAAAGTTTATCTGGTTTTGATTTTTAATGAACTGTTCATAAATGCAAGTAATTTTTTTTGCATTATGTTTAGACTATTTAACGTCATTTTGCATCTGACAACTGCATTTAACCAGATGTATTTATTCCTAATCAGACCGGACCTTGCGGTGCACTTTGGAATACGTTCTTTTGTCTACATCTAGCAGCGCACATCTTTTGGTAGACATTATGATGTTTAGGTAAATATTTAATTTTGAGAGTACCTATCATTAAGGTAGGTACAATTCAAACAGTCTTTGTAAAAGCCTCGACTATGTGCGTAAATTCCATTCGAAATATACTTACTGACGAAAACTACCTATATTAATTATTTCGTCAGACAGAATCCCCTTTTTTCCACTAGTACCAAAGTACAGCCCCCCCGGAGAGAAACCCCACCGGCACCGACATGACGCGCCCGTACTCGTCGTCCGCCCATTATGTCGACGACATGGTGATGTGTGACGGTTAAAATTATTCGGCTATTGACATACCTAAATGTTTCATACTAAGGTTGGCAGCTCGATGGGCGATTGGTAATGAATTACTATTACACTGTAATCGGTTACTCGCCGGCAGATAAACCAAATAATTGTATGCTCAACATAGGAATTGGAATCAATTGGTGAATTTCACAACGAATCTTTCTGTTCTTCAAAGTACTATTGGGTAAGTTGCTACACCCACTGGGTAAAATTGTATTGATACCAATCTACTGACATGCAATGTACCATCTCTCATGTAAACAAACAATTAATGGCAAATAAATGAAATGAAATGAACGATACTATGCATGTGATGTCCTTTCAGAAGACGTATCCGTCGATGGCAACATCTTGGCAACTTTTAGTATTATTAGCTAAGCCTGTGTTGAAGTATGGTACAGTCACATGTAGTACTGGCAGTGTGCCACCTAAGGGCCACAATCACTTGCACGACTCTCTTGTTCGAAGGCCGACGGGCGTAGACGATTCGCTGCACAGTGCAAGCGAAAATTTTTGAAACTGGTCGACCGCCACTTCATGTAGACTGTACCGTGAAAAGCGCTCTATAACAGTCCATCAAGGTACATGTTTACATAGCTCTCTCCGTATCTCCAACATGAGTACAAAAAATCGTTTTAATTTTGACTACAGGAAATTCGATATAGCCGATACTCTGAAAATCGTAAATTTCCGAAGTACCACGTCCGAAATACGTCACTGAATTTCATTTAGCAATCAGCACTCGATTCCCTTTGAAGTCGCGGACGTCGTGCATTCCAATTACCTATACGGGTTCATTCAAGTTCGTAAATAGGGATATGGGATATCCCTAAATAACGATTCACTTATCTCCCTATTTAGCAAAGATAAATTGTTTATGAGCTTTTCGGGGCAATGGATATACTATTTTAATTTTAAGGATCCTTTTGGGATAATATTTCAATAGAATCTGCGCTAAATGTGGAGAGCGTGTATTAATTTAGGTTATAATAGAAAAAGGTATGCTCTATTGGTTAATGTCATGTGGAAAGGATGAATGAGAGAAGAATGAGAAAAAAGTATTTATGTGGCTAGTGTGAACGGAATTGTTGGAAGTGGAAGACCGAGGCGATTATGTTCTTGGATAAAATTCAGGACAATCTGATTAAAGGTCAGGTCAGGTCAAAAGTACTCTAAACCGACGATGTATGGTGAACGGGATGAAAATTGAAGAAGCGAGAGAAGTGTGTAGATAGGTAAGAGTGGTAGCAAATAGAAGGAAGTGGTTTCTGCCTAACCCTATGGGCAAAAAAGCGTGTTACTATGTACAATACAATACAAATACTCTTTATTGAACACCACACAATAGAGAAAAAAAGAACAGAACAAAAAAGATCAGGAAAACATGTTGTTAGGTATGCAGCAGGCGGTCTTATCTCTCCCAGACAACCTTTGGGTAGTGGATATCAATTATCAAGTAAAAGAGATAAGTTGGTAGGCGGTGCTCGTAATGACCATATGTTATATATTATGAATACATACATAACAGAAATCATAAATATAAACATACACAATAATAAATATATAGTCATAACACTCATATAATAAATAAACTAAACTATATGTATTGTATGTAATGTATGTATAATATAGGGAAATGTAAAATCCCATGTCCCTATTTGTAAGCTCGAATGAGGCGCCGGTCCGGTAACGCGTGTTGCTGCTGACAGGATTTTGGGTGCGATTTTAACCTTAATCATACGTGTGATGTATTTGAATTTACGGAAACTAGTTGATGTAGGATCTGTTAAAGTTAGTTTAAACCAAGCTTATCTAAACATGTTTAAGATAGGCAGGCAGCTGAAGGTTTAGCCGTCAAAGCAATATAACAAATTGGTTGTGTGTAAAGTCGGTTTATCTGCAAATTGGTTGTCTGCAAATTGGTTGTCTGCAAATTGGCTGTCTGCAAATTGGTTGTCTGTAAAGTCGGTTCGGACGATAATTTTATAGGTGATAACGTCACGTAACGCTACAACGGTACTATTGCTTCATGATTTTTCGTGAGCGCAGCCGGCGTTCATCTAAATATATAAAACTCAAAGGTGACTGACATACTGATCTATCAACGCACAGCCCAAACCACTGGACGGATCGGGCTGAAATTTGGCATGCAGGTATAGATGTTATGACGTAGGCATCCGCTAAGAAAGGATTTTGCAAAATTCCTACGGGAACGGGAAAAATCGGGAGTTACTTTTTAATAATTCTGCGCATACGAAGTTGCGGGGAAAAGCTAGTAAATTTAAAACTGTATTGATAATTGTATTTGTGTTTTTTTTTCTTCTGTACAATAAAGTGTTACTTACTTACTTAAATTTATAAGACGTTATCACGTCAAAAAATAGGTTTAACTATGATAAGACGAAGGTCCCGGAATGTGTTGAAACTCTTGAACTTTGAAGATTATTGTCAATTTTCATTTGAGAAAATGGTACCAAGGCATATTTTAGTGGTACCTACTACCTACATTGCGAATAGGAGGAGGTTTTGACTACTGTACCTAATGAACACACATGGATAATAGATTAGAAAAGAGACCAATGCGTAACAACACACCTTATTTTAGTTTTCGAAAAAATCCTTTTTACAAAGTTGGTCCTGTATTATATGAACTCTTAACTTACTCTATTTACGCGAAGAGCCTAAACAAATGGGGAAGGCTGTGTCGGGCACACGGCCATTGGTTTGAAAGTGAAACGAGGCTTTCCGCGAGCCCGTCCGCCAGACTAACTTAAAGCCATGATTTCGAGCTGTCGATATGAGCTAAATTATGTTTCTAAGACTAGGTAATATTGTCGTTATTAAGGATCGCCCAATTCGTGAAAAAATCCGACATTCCACTTTTCTGACTTGTATAGCACGACACAATTGAGAAGGCGCGCGGCGAAACACTTAGGCCGTTGACGCAGTCTATTATTTCTTAATCCACGGGCCTTCTAAGTTGTGTAAACCGGTACCACTGAATATTTAATAGTATTACCTCTGAATCTAGCCCGCGCGCAACTCGCCGACCTCGCCGTGAACTCGCCTCACCTCCTTTCGGAGATGGTGAGTGAATCGTTGGCCCGTATAGTGGTACACTATACACACATTTACAAGTGTAGAGACGTCCTCGCACGCAAATACTGACACTTCATTTGAATTGTGTTCGAGATCGTGTTTTTATAGGCCGTGTCCGCCGTGTGCTGTTACCCTATTTGACCCGTATATTACCGATGTCGTTGTGATTATAAAGAAGTTTCACGTCAAAAATCGGTGGTTGGAAATCCCGAACGATTTCCCGTATTAGCATACTCGGGATAAAGGACCCTCGTCACGGCTAATGGTGTGGCAGCGACGCGGGATGGACACCTTAATGGCTTGAAGGTATAAGGAGCGGTTCGTCTTACCTTCTTTGGTTGGTAATTTTGCAACTTGACTTAATAATAATTGGATGATTGTTGTTGTGATAGGGTTGTCGGGTTCTGAAACTGAGATGCTTTAACCAACATCTTCATCTCCTTAATTTTGTCCCACTTTACGTTATCTTGGACTAACACGTTTTTCCCTTTCGCCAAAAAAAAAAACATTTTTAACACAGAGTCATCACATCCTTCTACGAACGAAGTTGTTTCCAGCTTACTTACATTGTTATACGAGATATTCACGTTCTCGAAACTGACTGTAGGTGAGAAAATTGGAAAATTTGAATATATTTATGGGGCCAAATTAAACGACCTAGCCCTCATTTTTGGGGTAAATCATTTTGGCTTTTTTCACCCATGTAATGCTCGGTTGCCCAGATACACCTACTGTTTTATAAAATTAAATAAGCATCCTTTATAATCATTTCCATAAAATGAACACCCATATTAGTCACCAATTTACTCATGCATAGTCCCAAATAAATATATTAAACATAATAATTATCAGACGAGTTGGCTGCATGACGATAAAATCAAAATGTAGTAAGTCACAATTATCCAAATGAAGCAAAACCAATTTGTGATAAATAACGATGTTTTTCATCAAAAAGCTAGGAATCAAGATAAGCCATTTGTAACAAATTAATTCAATAAGTATAATACATAATTGTGTCGACAATTTTTGTAGTTGTCTTCTCATCTAAATAAATACATAAATAAATATTTTGGGACATTCACACATATTGACCTAGCCCGAAACTAAGCAAAGCACAATTATTAGGTACTTATACATACAACTTGTATCATACAACTGTGTCTCCAAATAAGCCCTGTTTTTGTGCGAATTGGAGATCTCAGACATACCTAATATCTTTGAACTAGCTTCTGCCCGCGACTTCGTCCGCGTGGAATTCGGTTATAGCGTTCCCGCGGGAATTGAGTGTTAAACTATAACAAATTATACACTAAAACCTTCCTCTTGAATCTATTTAAAAAACCGCATCAAAATCCGTTGCGCAGTTTTAAAGATTTAAGCATACATAGGGATATAGGGACAGAGAAAGCGAGTTTGTTTTATATTATGTATATGATTATTATCCAGATAGGTGCCGTTCGCCTCACGGTGATTTCCTTGGCCGAAAAGCTCAGTTGGATTTGAATAAAATATGGCATAAGTGTAAGTAGGTCATCACAATTTGCTCTGCCTTTGCAGACTACCAACACTTTCAATCATTTGAAAATGGTCTAGGTAAGTAAAGTTTTAATTTGACGGTTACGGCCTTTCGCCTCGAAGCAGCCAGCCCGACCGAACCGGGTCAATGAACTGAACTGAAATGTAAATAATTGGTCGCAGCATTTCAGTTCACTCTGGAATGCCTTTTTTACTATTAAAGCGAAAATAAAGGATTCAAAATGAACTCTTGAACCTACTACTACTACTGCGTCCCACTGCTGGGCACAGGCCTCCTCTCATCACGAGAGGGTTTGGGCTATAATCCCCACGCGGGCCCAGTGCGGATAGGGGACTTCACACACATCTGTGAATTGCTTCGCAGATGCATGCAGGTTTCCTCACGATGTTTTCCTTAACCGAAAAGCTCAGTGGTTATTATTTATATTATTTATAGAAGGGGACGACTGCCTGGTTTCAGTCGGGTGATCGGTCCTCCATTCGGAACCATTTCACCCATTTCCCCGGAAGCTCAGTGGTTAATTCAAATTGAATTTCGCACATAAGTAAACTTAGAGGTGCGAGCCGGAATCGAACCCCCGACCCTCTGCATGAGAGGCGTTAGGTCAAACCATTAAGCCACCACGGCTTCTCTCTCTCTCGGGAACTCTTGAACCTGCCTGATGACAATATTATAGTTGTTTCTTTGGACAAGAAGTGAGTATTACATTCGCGTAAGAGATATCGAACCTCTGATTTTGTGATTACAAATGACTCGGCCTTATAAAGTGTATGAAAAACATTCCATGTATATTATTAGTTGTAAGTCGAGGTAATTAAAACTTATATATCATGCCCTCATAAATAAATAGGCGAGAGCTTAGTAGTGGAATATTTTAAGACCGCAGTTCGTGTGGAGTTCCCATTTTAATAGTTCATCAAACAAACAGTATGTACAAAGTTCACATAACTAGACCCCGTTTTCGATCATTACTCATTTTTACGGTTTTCCGGCTTCATCTATAGATTTATGTGTTTTGATTCGGTAGTGTTTACGTACTTGATTGACTAGGCCCGGTTCCTATATCCACGAAACGCCTCGTTTTGCCTACGGACGGTTGATTTTTGACATTTGTTCCATAGAGAATCTGTCAAATTTTAACCGTCCGTAGGAAAAACGAGGCGTTACGTGGATATAGGAACCGGCCCTTATTGTAACAACTGGGAGAATCTTGTTTTAATGTTTTGACGTAGATACACTACGAAATAAATGAAACATTGGAATATTTTCAAGTTAAGAATACATTTTGGTAAATGGATTTCGCTGACGGATGGAAAACAACAACGTCTTAAGTACTTAAACCAGAATTACTTTATTAAAGAAACGTGTTAAATAAATATTACGTCACCCTTGGCCGTAAAGTGGGATTTTCTGCCCGCTACGCGGAGAGAAAAATCTCACTTCTTGGCCAAGGCAAGACGTAAAAATTTTGACAAAACACGGGCGGTAATTCGTAAAGCCCCAGAACGGTATTTATCCTCCGAAACCTGCGATCTGGGACATTTACGAATTCACCACCCTAGGTCTGTAATGTACTATTACACAACAGTTGTGTGGAATATGGTTCCAGCTTCTGTTAAGTGAATTTACAGCTTTTGCTAGGGGTAGAGCCTGGTGCTAGATCCGTTTGGGGTACCACTACCACCGTCTTTCCCCGCTAACCTGCCGCAAAATAGCAGTGCTCGCACTGTTGTGTTCCCGTAGGGGGTTAAGGCAGCCGGTGAAATTTGTGGCACAGAGGCATTCCATCTTAGGCCTCAGGGTAAGAAACGCATTCGAGGTCTTATGGTTTCTTATGGGGGATCAAAGGATTTCGGTGTCCATGGGCCGAATCGACCACTTAAACATCAAGTGGGCTGTGCGCTCGTTTGCCCATACCATCGACATAAAAAAAGAAGATATATTTCTGCTATGAAAGGTTCGCTTTTTCACGTTATCTCAGCCATTTATCCCTACAGGTGACGATCAATCAAAGCGTAAGCAGGGTATTATTTTATACCCTATAGGGTATATCGGATCATCACACGTTCGATCTAAGCTTTATTAATTAGTATCATTCTTCAATGCGGTGATAGATATTTTATCTCTGTGAATGGAGTATCTAATAAATTCCAATTAATGTTTATAGGGACTCTGGAGCTAGTGACTCGCGTCGTCACTTGCGTGACTCTCTATTCCGTAGGGATACAGAGATAAAAGTAGTTTTTCTAATGTGTAGGTAGGTAGGTATTTAATCTCATTTTTTAAGTTTTAAGCCCATACAAATATAAAGGCCCAGCAGTGGGTACACAAAGGCTGACTATTGGATTTTGGAGGTCGACTATACTGGGAAAAAGGTAATTTTTTTGGTTTAAATTAGATATTTAATTACCAAAGATTTATTTTTGAAGTATTTTCTTTTTAAACAACGATAAATGACAGATTTAATTATGTCGTCCATTCCCTAGTTCGACTTCTCCTGTTTAAGTAAAACAAGTTCAAAGACTACTAGTGCCATTAGCCTATTGCATATCCATAACAAATGTCATCAAAATTCGTGCAGCAGTTTTGCAGTGCCGTCTATATACCAAGAATGACGATAGCTTCTTGTTTATAGTAAAAACCAGTCCCCTTTGTTATGGAAATTTAAATAGCATCTAGTTATCAATATATTTACCTGCCACAATCTTTATTAATTAGAATACCCGCCATTCGAGTCATAATCGGGTGAGGCTTCCATCCACCGTCATTACTACCAACCTTTTGTCTGACGATGCTAATGAACCTCAAAAGGTCCTAAAACGTTTTCATACGAGTTGTAATTTCGACTCTAGCAGAAGACCCAAAGAATCGTTTTGAAATGTCACTCTTTCAGAACATAAGTTTGAAAAGTGTGAACTATTGTTTGTTTTGTTCGAGGAACGACACTCACTCGAATTATTTCCCCGTTTTTTTATTGAATCCATATCCATACTAATATTATAAATGCGAAAGTAACTCTGTCTGTCTCTCTGTTACCTCTTCACACTTTAACCGCTAGACCGATTTGCATGCAATTTGGTATGGAGATAGTTGGAGTCTCGGGAAAGGACGTAGGCTACTTTTTATCCCGGAAAAACGCATAGTTCCCGCGGGAACGCTAAAACCAAATTCCACGCGGGTGAAGTCCTGGGCATATTGTATAATTTTTATACTTGTACGTAACGAAACTTTGAAGTTCATCTAAGAGCGGAAGGGGTCAATTTATTTAGGACGTATGCAATTAGCAGTGAATCATATTCGCATATTAATAGCATGTTACTATTGGTTTTCCATTTCTCACATGTAATCCACGTGATCAGCTCACGTCTTGGGTCACTATGTTTATGAGTAATATAATAGTAATATGGTTATGAGTAAAAAATACAAAGCCTTCCTATTTTTGAAAATCGAACTAACTCTCATTTTGACTTTCGAACGCATCCAAGTTTCACGTACGAGTGGGTAGGTATCTAAAAGTGTGTGAATTTCAGGTTATCCGGAAACGCTTGACGGATTCCTGTTCAGTTTGTGAATTTACTACTACTAATTTGCGTCCCAACGCTGGGCACAGGCCTTCGCTCATCACGAGAGGGTTTGGGCTATAGTCCCCACTCATCCCATTCCCCATTCCCATCTCATTTGTGAATTTAATGTTTCACAATCTACAAGAAAGGGAGCCTGAATTTCTCACACATGTCACCATTTTCATACCTTCTTATAGTGCCTCTCCAAGGTGCCATTTTACTAATAAGGTCAGCTGAAGACCATCCTTTATGTATCTCATAATAAGTCATAGAAGGTAAGTTAGTCGAGAGATACATCGTTGTAGAGATCTTCTACTATCTAAAGTCCCGCGCATTCACTTTTCAAACGTTTCAATGTATTTAAAAAGCACCACCAACACTCTCAACAGATGTGCTTTGAGAGTGTTGGTGGTGCTTTTTAAATAATAATAAAGAAATTGAAGCGTTTTGAAATGTGAAGGCGCGGGACTTTAGATAGTAGAAGATATCTACTGTAACTATGAACTCGCCCAATTATTTAGGTATGTTTATGTCAGTTGTGTCCTGTACTCAAGTTTTCATACCCTCTTTGTGACATTTTCCTCAAATCTTAGGGTATTTTCTCTTGGGAAATAATCTTGGCCACATTTCACGGCATCTGCTCTGATCCGTTGAGATTTTGAATCCCTGACAAGAGTTGTGGTTGTGATACAATGGCACAAATAGAATTATTTTCCTGCCATTAAGTATCTAAAATAACGATAAAATTAAAATGATTAAACATGCGGGATCGTCTTGTTTTATTTTCTTTAAAGGTAGATACTCTGACAGTTCGACTCGTTAAACAGGTCCGACATTTTTTTTAAGGTTATCATGAATTTGTCTTCATGGTTTTTAAGCAACTGGAAGTTAGATAAAGTTAGCTACTTACCTAGTCAGTGTAATTTATTTTATGGTATCTCAAAATCCATATAGCTTTTACTTGCGTTGGTTTTTTCACTGTAATGCTAAAAAATCTAGTAAGCAGTCAGTATGTCACCATATATGATTATTTTTAACGGGCGCTCATAAAGTTTTCTTTGATATCATTTCGCGTTCGACGTCCCTGTAATTGACAGCTTCCCTCTTCACAGTCTTGTCTATTTCACAGGCCTATTAGTTGCCGTTCCAAGATAACATTATATCTCTCTCAGCCATAGAAAATATAATGCCTATGCGAATGAATAACCCAGTTTCTCTCTGCCATGTATTAATCATTTTCTGCTGATTGGTCATTTTGAAGTCTAGCAGTGTGAATAAAATTCATTCATTATCTTTATTGCTACGGGGTTTTAACTGCTTTGGTGTCAGACCACGCTTTCTATAGCCAGATTATTTTCTATTTACACTAATTATAGCCTGACCTGACATTTGTGATCAATATATATCAGTATATGCCACCAGTATTGGACCAGAATCATCTGACATGAACCGCATTAAGGTTTCAAAACACTCCTAAAAATAGTTCGGTACAACGATACGCTTTCAGGCAAAATAAAATTATTACAAAATAAATGGCGATGGGAAGGAAGCCAAATATTGGACGGCCACGAAATATTGATAATAGAAATAGAATGTATTGGCAATATAATGTCGATGAATATCATAATATTTGGTGATCCTAATGTGATACTACAAATAATTAGGTATCCATTTCCTTTTGTGTAGCCTTCTCGATGAGTAATATAGATTTGTATATTTACTGTATTTATTTACGCATTGTTTTAGCAATGTTCGTATAAAAACAGTTGGGGAAAAAATATTTCGCTATTGGTAGGCAAACGAGCTCATAGGTCACCTGCGATCATTGCGGCCCATGGACCGAAATTTCGAATGCGTTTCCCACCCTGAGGCCTAAGATGGAACGTGCTGTGCCAGTGATTTAACCGGCTGCGAACACAAGAGTGCGAGCACTGCTATTTGGCGGCAGGTGAGCGGGTAAGATGGTGCGTGGTGCCAACCCGGACGGATCAAGCACCAGACCCTACAACCCCGAGAGTTTCTCTGGAAAATCCGAGTGAGAAATCATTGAGCCCTTTGAGAAACCAAAAAAAAAAAACACGTTTTTTGACAAAAGCAGAGAGAATCTGTACAAGTACATTTTATAGTTCAACTCTAAGTCAACTCGCTCAAGAAACCCTAGTACCACTTCGATTCGATTAAGAACACATTTGTGAAACCGTGTTCCAGCACACATTAATATCACGCCGCATCGTCAAACAGGGTTGATTGATGCCGGATTGATGTCGAGTATTGACACAGTTACGAGCAAATAGTAACGCAATTAAGACGCGGTTACAGCTCGCTCTCGGTTATGATTTTGCTTCTTAATTAAGTACTTTACATACGTAACTAAGTATGTTATATTTTATTATAAATGGGGGAAACCTACTAATATTACTTTAAACTACAAATGTAGCTCTGTTGTTTGACTGACGGTTAATTTCTCACGCTTTTTTTTTTCAAAGTTGTCGGCAACATCTTCAGTTCCTACTACTGACTATTTCTGACAAATGACAAATTGGTGAGGGGGGTGACGAGTCTAGCTAGATCTCATATCTCAGAAAACTCGGTTTTAGCTATTTTCAATTGGCCTGGCCATGTATCCTTCCACGCATATGCAATAAATTCCCCAAACAGTTACTACTAAAACATAACAGTATGAAAGCCAAAAGCTTCAGAAACGCCTTAAAACTGTATTTGTTAAAACATAACTTGTCAAAAGATAGTGATAAAAAACAATAATATAAGGTAACAAAGCAGCAATGTACTGATATTATATCGCAATTTATGTACAGGTATATAAACTTTACTTGGAAGCTTTTTCACGAAATAATATCTGTATTTTCAATTTTTCATTTTAGCTGCAACTCCTTAACTTAAAAATCTTTTTAAATTTAAGATTATAGTTAAGTACTTAACCAATGTAAATCAAAGTTTTTCACTGAAATAAACAGTTTTTTTTTTTTTTTAATTGAACAAAGCTCGGTCACCCAGGTAGGTTCTTCAAATAATGTATGTACAGGTTTACACAACTTAGAAGGCGCGTGGATTAAGCAAAAATAGACTCTGCTTCAACGGTTTAAGTGCTTCACCGCGCGCCTTCTAAGTTGTGTCGTGCTGTACCTACTTATTTATTTTGCCATTATTATATTAAATTTCTAGGAAAGCATCTACAAAATTAATCTATCAACATAATTTATATGTTTGTGAGTCAAATTAAATCAAAAGTCCCAGCTGACTCGTTTCAGTAGATCGATGCCCTCGAATTCAAGACTCTCCTTGGTATCCATATTATGTACTTCGCCTTTTCAATAACAATACTGCCGTGCTAAGCCAAAAAGGCCTATGTCAGCCAAAAAGGCCTATGACATAGGCCTTTTTGGCTTAGCACGGCAGAATAGGGGAGATGACAAATTTTTTTTTTACGGAGATATATTGAGTTGAAATGTCGCGTGACGTCACGGTTAGGTACGATTTACACCTAACGGTGACGTAGTTAGCCCCAACTCTCCAACTTTAATGCGTTTTAACTAAGTCATTCTTTGTTAATTTGATAAAACAAAAAACACGTGTCTAATATTTTTTTATTACCTGACTGACGGACTAATTAGAATTTCGATTTCTTCACCCTGTCGTCATCCCTATTCAGTTTCGATCTTATGTTCTCCTTTGTTTTTGCAAGAGTATTTTAGCGAGTGGTTTCTGCCCACGTAGCCAAACACCAACTACACATTGTTTATATTCGGTTTGTTGTACTAATAAAATATCGAATCCGTGTAATTGAGATCGGTTCTTTCAGTGCCACGGGCCCTCTGAGGAGTCAAGCTTGTGTGAGCATTGAGATAGCGGGCGTCGAGAGTTGGAGCGTGGGCGTGCTCTGTTAGCTGAGTGGTTATTTGTATAGTGTTGTGTTTCAACGCAAATGTCAGAAAGTAGGATTTTGTTTAATAATGGAGTGAGACAAAATATATATAAACCAGCTTCTGCCCACGACTTCGTACGCATGGAATATAAAATTGCCGATAACTTTTCTTTCCGACATCCGATTTTAATCAAACATAGCTCAAAATGATGCTCTATCTACCCTTGAAAACTGCATTGAAATCGGTTTAGTAGTTTCGGAGATTAACTCTAACAAACAGACAGACAGACAGACAGACTGAAAAGATTTCTAAAAATCGCTGTGTTGTGGTCTATCATACATCTTAAGACCCCCGTTCCTTTTTTTGAACTTTTCTTTCTATGTACAAAAGAAGATAGATAGATTAGCAGAAGCGTCTGCTTAAAACGAAATCAAATCAACGAAAAAATTCAAAAAATTGGTTGTCTGTAAAGCCGGTTTACGAACGATAATTTTACGTGATAACGTCATAGACATAGACATAGACATTTATTTCCCAACATCAAATTACCGCATATTTTACATGTCAACATAAGAGAATTTCACATTGAGATCGTCAGAAAGAATACAAAATAAAAATATAATGAAAATCAGGAATAAAATATTTCACCGTTAGGATCGTCTTTTTATACCAAAATAAGAAATAATATTAACAAATAATAGGATTAATATGGTACAATTGGTATGTCAAATTATATATCACAAATCACGCTTGAGCCGATAATATTGCCTCTAGGTGGAACGTTACAATGAGTCATGTTTTTTCGATGTGCGCAGCCGGCGTTCATTGATTTATAAACGTAAACACGTCTAAAAATCATGATCACAATGGAGTTGATTGCATGCCCTGCCCTGCCCGTTTAACCGTTGGATGGAGGTGCAGCTTCCAATCCTGATTGAGACTGTTTTTTTTTTTAATTTTTCCTTAGAATGGAGAGAGAGTTTATTTTTGTGAATGTATAAAATGGATGGATGCTCTCTATCCCAAAGTTTTGCAATACACATTGAAATCAATCAATAATCAGCCTTTATATCCATTCAGTACCTGGGCGACCTAGGTTTGCTCGGGTGAAAATAGCTAAAACCGAGTTTTCTCATATGAGACCTAACTATATATACACGGTGGGTCAGAAAATATGGCAAATAATTAACCCACCGTATCGGCTATCGATTCTAAGTATATTGTATAGGTCTTTAATTTTTTTCGAGTTGGTAGAAAAAATAATTGTATATGGGATTGGTTGTGTGAGCGACGCCTGAATCCTATACAAAATATTTTTTTTTACCAACTCAAAAAAAATTAAAGACCTATACAATATACTTAGAATCGATAGCCGATACTGTGGGTTAATTATTTGCCATATTTTCTGACCCACCATGTATATATATACATAGCCCCCCTATATTCAAAATTTCGTCCAAAATGGTTAGAGCCGTTTCTGAGATCGCTTGGAAGATATACTCACGAAATTGATTCGTGATGATGCACACAGCAGATAGTAGGTAAATTCTCAAGAGTGAGCGTTCACAAACTTAAGAGAAACGTTCTCAGAAGTAAGTAGTTTCATGTCTTGAGAAGTTTGTTTGACAATAATAGAATGCGAATTTCGAAATCTAGCGCGACTCTACAAGTTTGCATTTGACTTATTTATGTGCCAAGTTGAAATTGAAATCTAGCTGAAGAGAAACTTGAGGCACTTGTCTGTGAAAGAAAAAGATAGCCCAGTAGCAAATTAAAACCATATAAATTTCATTTTTAAACTCACTGAGTTTTCATCTGAGATTTAGATGAAGTTTCGAATATGCACTGTACCTACTCATGAAAGTAACCCTGTCCGTATGTACCTCTTCACGCTTAAACCGCGGCGCTGGACCGATGTAACGACATTTAGTATGGAGATAGTTGGAGTCTCGAGGAAGGCATACGCTTTGAAACTTAGAGATTTTCCGAGGAAAGACATAGCGTAGGTATATCAGGACAGACATATTATAGCGTTACTTTCACAGATGATTCAAAGAAATTCACGAGTCTCGAGACTCCAACTCAATAAAATATTAGGTTGGATACCCTTCATTACGCGATGAGGGAAGGCTTAAACTCTGCAGTTGGATGTTACATCAATTAATCCGCATACGTAATGCACTCGTAATCTAAGGCAACAATGTTGGGAAAAGATCTGTTTTATAAGTGCTCTTGAACCAAAAAAAATGCCACTGAAATCAGCTTATAGTCCAGTGTTCTCGCAATGCCACCAACTGAAATTGCGCCTCATAGCAAAAGCAAAAGTCACAACAACGATACCACACCTACCTATGTGACCACAACCATTCTGACAAGAAAGTACGAGTGCGAAGGTAGGAAGGACTGTACTTACTTGACAAACAGAATGATGCCAGTCTTCTCGATCTGCCGGTATATGCCTTTCCAGGAGGCGAGCATGCAATACTGCTGCTTGGTGCTTAGGGGGCAGCGAGGGTCTGCAGGTGGTGGGGGGCGGTGGAAGGCATCCTCGTACTCCGACGTAGCCAGTTTAGTCAGCTTACAACCCATGGTTGCATGGGTTAGGGACCACTTGGTAAGTCTACTCGGCCTTGCTCGGAGTTGGGACCAATGCCAAGACACTTTTTGGCTTTTTGGATCACTGTCGTCAAGGTAGACACTATTTACAAGTTTTGGCAAGATGTTTGTTTTTATTTCGATTATCGATTCCAGTTCGAATCGACTCGAGTGTTAGGCAAAAATGTATACCTAAACCATAAAACTTTAATCACTTAATTTCACGACACTGCAACGGGTTCTTCCAATCAAGAAGTTATTTAGATTAATAGCGCATTAAATGTAAAACACTATTAAGACTAAGTATATTATTGATTCATAATGACGTCTAGTAGATTTCCTCGAGAATAAAATAAATACAATAATAAAACCGTAGTGTTCCGGCGGAGTTCTTTTTTGGACTGAGAGTTAGTGATGCACTTAGATATTTTAGTGACGGGAAAGCGGGATGCGGTAAACAAGCGATTGATGATTTAGTTAATAGTTTTGTTTTGATTGCTGAAGTAGTTTAGAGTTATTAATTTGGATGTGATCAAAACAAGTTTTTTAAAACAACGGCAATTAAAATCAAAACCAAATCAATTAATTTAAATTAGTGTACAGGTAGAATTGTTTTCCGAACAAGTGTTCTACTCGTTGATTATCCAATATGTTCATGCTTATAACGTACACTAAAATGGCAAATTTATACTGAAAGACGCCATGAGGCATGAAGAGATCTTTGCCAAATTTTACTATAAAAATTCAGTTACCTACTTACTCACCTCCTGCTGGAAACATCGTAAGTAGGTATATCTATCTCACAAGGTCAAAACACTCTTAGTTCATACACGTTTGAGTTCCAATAGAGCTTCACTTATGACATTACACACAAGGGTCTAATGACCTATAATCAACGGAGGAGATAATTGTCTCACGCCCAGGGGGGGTAACTTTAGTTGGAAGTTCCCAACTTCACTCCCCCTCGGGAAGCAACGGTGCAGTGGAGTGTTAAATTACCACAATATATCAGATGGCCAACTCTTGTGCCGGATTAGTTTCGTTTTTGTTAGGTTCCTTCTCGTTGCCCTTGGAGTTCATGCAGATTTGGTACTTCGTAGGTAGAAATCGAGCGCTGCTTTGAGAGTATGTTGGAAGCAGTGATGGTTTTTCCTGAAACATTATACTTACTGCATCCTCACCTCATTGGTTTTGTGGCAAATGTATGCTTTGTTCGCTATTTTGATAAAATTTATTTCCGGAAATCAACGGTTTTCAATACGTACTTGACACTTTAAAACAAAAGTGTTAGATGCCGAAAATAATTAGGTAATTTCAAATAAAACTGAGGTTATATACACTAGATCCTTTATATCCTTATTAAGGCCCGAATTTAGGTTTTTAGGTTACTGTATAGTTCTTTTTCTGTAATTTTAAATACTATTTATAGTATATTTTTAATTTTTAACTTGTTCTTTTCTGAATAAACTTTTCCTTTATATACCTATATAAATACATACCTTTATATTAGCAGTAGATCCTTTTACAGCTTGTCCAACATTGGCAAATATTCCAGAACCAAATCGATATTCGATGATTTTCCCTATTCCCATCACTAGTGCGCAATTTTATGACGTCAGACGGTGATTGTATGATAATATTTTCACATTATGGTCTTCAAACGTCAAGCGCGTTGATAGGAATCTCGTCCTTATTCACTCGCATTAATATGCTTGTTCAGTGACAATTGTGTGAGTCATTAGGTGCCTTATTTGGCCCTAGACTACCTATCCTGGACGCGCTAGGTTAGGGTTTCGGTTTGCTTAATATTTAGTAGGTTCATTCATTCAAGTCTTATATACTTACAAAACCAAATATGATTTTTTATTAACAATTTATAGTCCCATTTGTAGAAGCCGTTGTGGCCTAGTGGTTCGATCTACCGCCTCTCATGCAGGGGTTCGACTCCGGCTCGCACCTCTAGCTAAGTTTATTTATGTGCGAATTTCAATTTGAATTAAATTCGGTGAAGGAAAACATCGTGAAGAAACCTGCTCACATCTGCAAATTAATTCAAAGATGTGTGTGTCCCCCCGCCCTGGGCCTGCGTGGGGACTATAGCCTAAACCCTCTCGTGATGAGAGGAGGCCTGTGCCCAGCAGTGGGACGCAAATAGGTTGTGGTAGTAAGTACTTATCTTACACATATCTTTAAATATATGACTAAGTCAAACATTTTAAGCGAGAGACCTCATCATGTTCTTATTGACATGTATTAATGAACTCTTTTATACATGATGTATTTCACTATTTATTGACATTTTGAGACTGTCGACATCTATGGAATTTATATTTATTTGACAATGGAGGCCATCTCCATAATTTTTTATATATTTTTTTTTCTGGACCCTTGGAGACTATACATCTCTAAGATCTTAGATTTAAGTTAAAGTTAGGGGCTATACATCCCTTCAATGTAATTTTAGTACGTACCTATTGTATATTTTATACATGTAATGTAAATTTTGTAAATTTTGAAAAAAGGCCTTCTGCTTGAGTTTGTTGCGGCGCTTCTTCTCAAGCAATGGGTCTAGGAAGCGCTGGTAAATTCTTTTTATGACGTGTAAAAGTGCCGCTATGTGGCCAATTTGCTGAATAAATGATTGAATTGAATTGAATTGAATCGTTTTCACTAAATAATTGCATTGATTGAAGATAGGCCGGGGCAAGCGGAGCCACTGACAGAGTTAGTAGCAACTTACTAATACTTACTCCAATTTCGATAAGTCCCGGTGTGCATTCTCTTGATTCTCATACATACCTCATTATTCACGATCTTAAAATACCCGATTCGATTATAAATTCGAGTGATTTACCGTCGAAAGAATTCCTCCAGTGTCGATGCGGGCGCAAATATTTTTATTAGGTCAGCCCAAAGTGGAGCGTAAAAGCGGAGGCAGGGCTGAGTCACAGTACTTGCGTTGCGACTTGCGATGTGTAGCTAGAGATGATCTACATTAATATTATAAATGCGAAAGTACTCTTAACCGCTGGACCGATTGAGATGAAATTTGGCATGGTGATAGTTGGGGTCCCGGGAAAGGACATAGGCTACTTTTTATCTCGGAAAAAACGCATAGTTCCCGCGGGAACGTGATAACCGAATTCCACGAGGGCGAAGTCGCGTGCTTTTTAAAAATAAAAATAGCTAGAGAAAATCTACTATAAGAAGTCACGCGCCTCCACATTTCAAAACGCCTCAAAGTATTTAAAAAGCACTACCAACACTCTCAACGCGTGTGCGTGCTGAGACAGCCATCAACTATGCGTTGAGAGTGTTGGTGGTGCTTTTTAAATAATAATAAATAAATTGAAGCGTTTTAAAATGTGGAGGCGCGGGACTTCCTATAGTAGATTTTCTCTAGGTATTTTTATTTTTTATCTCCGACAAAAAAAGTTGTTAGGTATAAGTTTGAGGTATAAGTTGAGCGTGTCTGGACGAACCGATATTGATTTAGTTTTCTTTTCCAAATTAATTAAAAAAAGGAATTTATAAATTGTTACTACTACTACTACTACTACAGCCTATTTGCGTCCCACTGCTGGGCACAGGCCTCCTCTCATCAGGAGAGGGTTTGGGCTATAGTCCCCACGCGGGCCCAGTGCGGATTGAGGACTTCACACACATCTTTGAATTAATTCGTAGACGCGTGCAGGTTTCCTCACGATGTTTTCCTTCACCGAAAAGCACAGTAGTTAATTCAAATTGAATTTCGCACATAAGTAAACTTAGAGGTGCGAGCCGGAATCGAACCCCCGACCCGCTGTTCGAGAGGCGGTAGGTCGAACCACTAGGCCACCACGGCTTCTAAATTGTTACTAAGTTTCCATATTAAGGAAATTTGGTAGAAATCGATCTCCGATAAAATTTATGCTTTTTATTAATATATACCTATGTATAAAGCATAGCTTTTTCTATAGGTCATTTTAGTTGGGATATTACCATTATTTTAGTTGTCTACTTTCATACTAAAATAAATTTAAGTAGGATGAAAATTCGCAATTTGATTTATGTACAAAAACAAAACTAAATTTAAATAATATTAATTTATTTCAAAACCAAAGTAACACTTTACATCGATATTTATACGACACTTTTGTTACAACACATTCATCGTTAAATTCACTAGAATCTAAGGGTCTGTACAGTGCGCCTACGCATCGGAACCGCTTTTATGTGACACAAGCTTTAATAGGGATGACGACAGGGTGAAGAAATCGAAATTCTAATTAGTCCATCAGTCAGGTAATAAAAAATATTAGACACGTATTTTTTGTTTTATCAAATTAACAAAGAATGACTAAGTTGAAACGTATTAAAGTTGGAGAGTGGGGGCTAACTACGTCACCGTTCGGTATAAATCGTACCTAACCGTGACGTCACGCGACATTTCAACATATCTCCATATAAGTTTGATTACATGAAAAAAGAAAAAATACGGGTCCAATACTTTTCAATAATCTTCCTGATAGACTAAGGAAAAAAAGTTGTCGTCATCCCTATTACATCAATCTATGTATGTCGTTTTTTTAAATGAAAAATAATAGATGATTTTATAGGTATGATTCGAAAAATGAAATTCAATATTAGAACAAATCACAACACCTTTAAATTATTTTAATTAACAGTAGGTGCAAATAGAATCTCTTAAAATTACCGTAACAAATGAATGTGGCAGATAAGCAGGAAGTCGGAGACATTTAACACGAGTCTAAGTATCTGAATCAATTTTTTTCATAACAAATTAGCGATTCCGAATGCGTACACGCAGGTCTAAAGTCAATGAAGATCCTCGCCATACAAACATTCCAAATAAGGGCGATTGAATAGCCGGAATTTAAATATTGCACAGCATAGATCGCGTCACGCTTTATTGTACCATGCCAGTGAAATAAAATTGTAATATTTTGGCAGTCTATTGTAAAAATGGTATACAGTTTTGTATAAAGTGAACACATACATATTATTTTCAACTTGAAAAACTCTGTTTCCATATATACTCGTATAAAAAAACGTAGATTATGAAAAATAATTGGCAGGCAAAGGACGCGATCCATAAAGTCAAATCAACAGTGTAATGCCGGCACTTCACTTGGATACTATTTGTCAAAATACCCTATTGATTTCCTTTACTTTCACTACAAAGAACGAAAGAGATAGAACCATAGACATAAATAATACTTCGTATGGACCCGGCCTATCGTAGATACATGTCATGTGTCCCCACTTCCTTGGTGTCCAATCCAAAGTTAAACTTGTATCGTGACTCTAAAGCTGGGTCACATTTTTCCAACAACGAGACGAGTTTTTAGATACTGAGAAACAGTTTCGAAAAAAGTTTTGAAAAAAAAACGCTTATTGTCACGCACGCTCGGTGACAGAACTTTGGATTGGACACCGAGAAAGTGGGGACATATTACGTGTACGTTAGACCGGGTCTATATTATTTACGTCTATGGATAGAACACAAACATTTGACAAATACTGCCAAATGAAGCGGCGACATTACGAACGACTAGAAATATTCAATCTGAAAAAACCTATTAAAAAACTAAAACATTACAAATGACTAGTTGGTAAAACCACAATTGCACCAGGTTGCGCTTAGCGGCAGAAATATTTCTATAAACAACAATCATCCTTTCTTTATTTGGAGACGTACTCAATCTAAATATATAAAACTCAAAGGTGACTGACTGACTGACTGACTGACTGACTGATATAGTGATCTATCAACGCACAGCCCAAACCACTGGACGGATCGGGCTGAAATTTGGCATGCAGGTAGATGTTATGACGTAGGCATCCGCTAAGAAAGGATTTTGCAAAATTCCCACGGAAACGGGAAAAAAAGGGATTTTTACATTTTAATGTTTAGGCGCGTACGAAGTCGCGGGAAACATCGTAGAGATCTGAAATTTGGCATGCAGGTTCCTTGGGGAGCGTAGGAGAGCACTAAGGAAGGACTTCCCGAAATTCCCACGGGAACGGGAAAAAATGTTTTTTTTACATTTTAAGGCGCGAACGTAGTCGCGGGGATCATCGTAGAGAGCTGAAATTTGGCATGCAGGTTTCTTGGGGAGCGTAGCGGAGCACTAAGAAAGGATTTCCCGAAATACCCATGGGAACGGGAAAAAATGGGTTTATTACATTTTAAGGCGCGTACGCAGTCGCGGGGATCATCGTAGAGAGATGAAATTTGGCATGCAGGTTCCTTGGGGAACGTAGGGGAGCACTATGAAAGGATTTCCCGATATTCCCACGGGAACGGGAAAAATGGGATTTTTACATTTTAATGTTTAGGCGCGTACGAAGTCGCGGGAAACTGCTATCTATCTATCTGAATAATAAAAGAAGAAACTGACTGACTGACTGACATATCAACGCAGAGCCGAAAATACTGGTCGTAGAGAGCTGAAATTTGGCATACAGGTTCCTTGGGGAGCGTAGCGGAGCACTAAGAAAGGATTTCCCGAAATTCTCACGGGAACGGGAAAAAAGGGATTTTTACATTTAAATTTTTAGGCGCGTACGAAGTCGCGGGAAACATCGTAAGGATCTGAAATTTGGCATGCTGGTTCCTTGGGGAGCGTAGGGGAGCACTTAGAAAGGACTTCCCGAAATTCCCACGGGAACGGGAAAAAATGGGATTTTTATATTTTAATGTTTAGGTCGCGGGGATCACCGTAGAGAGCTGAAGTT
Source organism: Aethes cnicana (assembly GCA_963971205.1). Classification (NCBI taxonomy): domain Eukaryota; kingdom Metazoa; phylum Arthropoda; class Insecta; order Lepidoptera; family Tortricidae; genus Aethes; species Aethes cnicana. The sequence goes on from OZ020284.1 coordinate 12,638,016, forward strand.
TGGCATGCAGGTTTCTTGGGGAGCGTAGGGGAGCACTAAGAAAGGATTTCCCGATATTCCCACGGGAATAGGAAAAAATAAATTATAATCCTAGATTACAAACACTTTCAAGAAACACGTTATGCAGATTACCTACTGTTAGATTATAAATATATTTTTTTAAATAAATTTTATTCAGTGGATAAGTTCTTCAGTTACCTGCCTATTGTCCAGTAAAAAGGAAATGATTGATGAGTTCACTAAAACATTCTTTAAACCAGTCTGCTATTACCTAAATAATGAATTTTGGCACTAAACTATTTATTCATAAGAGATTAATGAATCAGAGAAAAAAAAAGGAAAAATCTATACATATAATAAATAATAATTCTGTAGAAGAAGTCGCGGTTGAAAATTGAAAATTAAAAGAAACTATCAAGTCAAAGAGACTATATGAACGATACTGAACACAAAATAACGATTTTTAGAAAAAAATACTGTATGTATGTATGTCCGGACTTAGCTCGAAAACTACTGGAGGGATTGAAACAAAATTTGGTATGCGGGTAGTTTATAACACTGGTCAACATATAGGCTACTTTTTATCCCGAGAAAATGCATAGTTCTCGCGGGAAGGCTATTAACAAATTCCACGCGGACGAAGTCGCGGGCAGAAGCTAGTTATACATAAAAATATGCTTGCTTGTGAAAATAATTCCAAGGGGAAAATAAATACTAAAATCTGGTTTATCTGCAGATTTTTTAGGAACTTCTGCGTATTTCAAATACGATTTTAGGCTATTTAAGTGTTTTAATTGTTATGTAATTATGTGTACTTTTTGTAAGTACCTAAACAAACATTAATTTATCAATTATTCAAATTTGCTAGCGTAACTGAAGTTATTATTGAATTAATAGTAGATTGTACAACAAGAGCATAAAACAAGCCATTTTACCCGAGATTTACAGATATACTCTCGAGCCGAGAGGCGAGGGTGTATAGTAAGTCAAGGGGAAAATGGGTTTTATGCTCGTGTTTTACACTCTGCTTTTCACTTCGACTGCGAGGAAATTAAATATTATTAAAAAGAACACATTCCGCAAATGGCTTGGATTTTGCGGCAATATATTTTCAACTAAGTTTTTAGCGTTTTTCTCTCCATCGTAGTATTATTCGGTGAAAGCACTATTTCATCATCACTACTCGATGATGACATCTTTGAAATTAGAATTAACGAAATTGAAAGAAATTAAAATAAAAAAATCTCAACGCACCAATTTTTACCAATTCAGAACAAAGAATGAATTTCCGCCATTTCATTATTCTTTTTTAATTTTCAGCAATGTGACGTTTGACTTAAGCCACGCCCCGTGTAATGCCATGGTTATGTTTTTTTTGTTTGATTTTCAGGAATACACACACACCTTTTCGTCGTTAATTTTTTTATTATTAATTTGATAATCCATACTAATATTTTAAAATAGAGAATATAAAGAATAAATCACAAGAAAAAGCATGTTTCATGTATAAGATTATATGAAGCTTAAAAGTGGCTGTATGCCCTCATCTCCTTAGTCTTAGACGAAGATTTTACTTTATGCTCTAGAGCTTAAACTTCAATTTTATGCAGCCTTCTGTCAGCCTAAAGTACAACTTTACGAGCAAGAGAAGTGAAAATAACTTTAGTAACTCTGCAAAGCTGATTCGCAGAAGATGATTTTTACAAAAACGTTTAAACCCGGAGCTCCGGTAAGTAGGTATAACCACGTTAAAATCCGCCGGTTCACCGGGCGCTGGATATCCGGGCGGTCAAACTGGCCCGTAGCCAATAATAACAGACGATTTAAGTCTTAAGAAGAATCCAATAGAACTTTTTAAAGCACGCTAGGGATCAAATTTGTGTGATGAAAATTCATCTCGTATGTCAGCCTGAAAGACGTCCACTGCTGTACATAGGCCTTCGCCAAGGCTCGCCATTCAGATCGGTCCTGTGCTAATCGCTTCCACCGGATTCCCTTGGCGAAAATTATACTCGGTTATAAAATATTTACTGTTTGTAATTCTTTATGATGTACCTGTATCGTTTTCCAGGAGTTCTAGGACCCATAATACAAACTTTGCTTTAGGCCAAAGACTAATAGTTTCATGTACAAATGGTATATACAAATTGTTCCGAGATTTTCAATTTGATTAAGTACTTATGTAGATAATAGAAGAAAGCATATCTTAATAAACTCTGTTGTTACTTTAGACAGATAAAACAGTGTTAATAGCTCGCCAGAAAAAGCCATGAAGCTTTAAATAAGTACAGTTTTATTAGAATGTCGCTTTCTTTATTAGCGATTTAGCCATTAAATCCAGACTGGAATCAATTATTTATGGCTGGTACAGCTTACCCCCCATTTTACGACTATCTCGCTCGTTACCCACCCTTTTCTTACCTAGTCATCAAAATCTTTACCATTCACTGTTCGCGTACCAAGGATTTCTATCCTTTGAACTTGTATGTGGATATAACATGCGATTTAATATCGAAATTATTCTTTGATGTTATAAGTTTTACACAGTTAAGCTGATTAGTATCCCTCCCTTCTGGCTTCCTTGTTAAGTTGACAACGCCTTTTCATTTTCAATAGCAACGATTCACAAAGTAAATTATTGCTACACAAAATTTATCAGGCGCGCAATCTTTTCTTTTTTCATTGTGAAGTGGGAAGGGTAAATTACGACAAAGGCATTTTCATCTCGGTTAACAGTTTGATTTGGTTTATCTTTCGTGAGTTTTCCTGCTCAATTCATTTTATGCACAGCACCACCGTCAGCAGAGCTTATCGTTATGTATGTTTAAGCCTGAACTTTGCAAAGTTATGGCGGAAAATCGTGAAATACAATTTTTTAACTGAATTTTCAGCAACCCGTCCGTCCGTTGTAAAAAAGGTGGTATATTTACGTACGAAGTACACATGAGAATATCGCAGTATATATTATGTTATCGTTTTTTTGGTAAACGCTGAAGCGTATCTACCCATTTCAGCGCTTACTTATAGTGTAGTAATTATTTATTTCAGCATTCTCCCCTGATTACGTCCAAATAAGGCTTAGTAGAGTTTTGTTTTCTAATCGACAAAGAAAATAGTTCTAGATTTCACCTTTACTCATTATTATTGCATTTTAATAGTATAGACTAGACACCGTGCATCGTCGGTAACGGTTACATCGCCGTCAAACGCACACATTAGCACAAATTGTAACAAATGGCACTCCATTTCTTACCAGCCAGGATAGTTACATCGTAGTACTGTACATAGCAAACGCAGTCTTAAGTTCATGTGCATTAAGTTCATTTCAGATATTTGTGACTTCACCAATTTTCATTGGACGTTCTCGGACGTTCTATGAGGTCTTTGAGGCTGCAAACTAGATTAAGGTCGTCTTAACGGCCTCAGCGCCGGAGGCGCGCTTGAGGAGTCCTTTTTGTATGAGATTCTAGAATGCGGGCACTCAAGGCGTTAAGTGACGTAGAGGCCAGCTAGGAAGGCTTTACGAGATTAAGTGTATTTACTTATATTAGAACATTTTATCTCGAGACAGCCTTGGCCGGCGTCATCGAGCTACTTACTCGTTTCCTTAAATATAAGTAGGTAGTGTGTTTTCGTTGAATACAAGGGATTTTATGAAAATGTCTTAGAAATGGTGTTTAGTACTGTTTAGTAGTTTAATATGGTAAACTGAGATTGCTGAATTTATAGCAATATAAAAAAGCCGTGGTGGCCTAGTGGTTCGACCTACCGCCTCTCATGCCGAGGGTCGGGAGTTCGATTCCGGCTCGCACCTCTGAGTTTACTTATGTTAGAAATTCAATTTGAATTTACCACTGAGCTTTTCGGTGAAGGAAAACATCGTGAGGAAACCTGCACGCATCTGCGAAGTAATTCAAAGATGTGTGTGAAGTCACCAATCCGCACTGGGCCCGCGTGGGGACTATAGCCCAAACCTAGTAATAGTCTAAAATAGCGTCTTAAATAATTTTGTAAGTTCGTCTTACCTATTTAAAGACAGGATGATTGATATGATTTAAAAAAATAAAGTTACTTTAATATTCAATTCCAAATATTATTTTTACCTCTGTTACTTTTAATATCAATATGATTTGTAGCATACGACCTCTAACAGTATTTTTTTAAAAACGTTCGGAAACACATTAAATCCTTCGGTAGAATGTACATAGTTATAAACTCTAAAATACAGTTCTCTACATTTCACAAAAATTGGCGATTAACGTATTCATTATTCATTATTTTGTACGTACATATAAGTTGTTATAGAAAAACAATTACATTCAAGGGCTATATTCGAAGTCTTAAATAGGGATCGCCCTGTTCCCTATAGGATCGCTCACGCGTCACAGCGCTCAAGTTGAACTTTAAATCTAGCTGCTTAAAGTTCGGCTGCAACGCCGCTACGCGTGAGCGATACTATACGGACCTGGGAGATCCCTATTTAAGACTTCGAATATAGCCCCAAGATCAACAACCAACAGTAAAGTCGGTCCTTTATTCTAGGTGTGCATCTTTAATATGTTTAGTACCTACTTACATTGTGACTGATTTATGTGCGTTTTAAAATGAACTTTTCTGAGAGACTGAAAAGATTAAACATTTTTTTTATTGACACAGATCGTTCACATTCATACACGGAAGACGAAATTTATAATAAAACATTATCTAAGCGCCAAAAATTTAAAAAAAAAAACGAAATCCATGGTCCAGCCACGCCTTTGCAGGTAACAATTAGGAAATTCAATTACAATTTATTAGTACAAGCATTTGTGACATTTAAAATTAAACAACTAACTGTATTTACTTCACTTAAGTACACACATATCGAATATATAATTTATCTACATTTCATGCTATTTCTTAAAAATAAATAATATTGAAAAGCGTTTTAATATGTACCGTTTAAAATGTTCCCTGCTTCTATGAACCTCGAGTCCGCTCACACCCGGAACACATCGCTCTTAGCTTAACTTTCATTGTTAACAGTTGACACAACTTACTTTTAACGCATTAAAATATTCACAATATACACATTTATATAAATAATTATTCAATAGTCACTCCACTCTCATAAATTGACTTCACACTCGTAGTACGACAACACGATTCCAAATGTTGGAATGTCGTTGGAACACCGCCGCGCTCGGCAGCCCTTATAAAAATGGGAAAACTTCGTAATCGTCCGTTCGATTTTCGAAACTTTGAAAGGTCGTGAATTTAGTTTGCCGGATGCCGCGAGCTTTCTTCCAATTTAGTCTATGGTTGCTCACGTTTTGTTGCCAGCCTTCTCGAACCCTTCGACTAGGGTCTCAAGGATGAACTTTATGGTTATTTTGTAGATGTTTTCCACATTGGGCGTATAGCGGTCGCCCAATGTGGACTCCACGGCTGCTAGGAACGGGGCCTCGATTTTCTGGAACAATAGAAAATTATTAAAAACCATTTCCTTATTTTTTTAGGGTTCCGAACCTCAAGCGGTAATAACGGAACTCTTATAGAATCACTCGCGGGTCTGTCCGTCCGTCTGTCACAGTCGATTTTCTCCGAAACTACTGGACCGATTAAGTTGAAATTTGGTACGTATATGTAAGTTTGTGACCCAAGGACGGACGTGTAACGAAAATATATGAATTTTAAACATAGACCCTATTTCTGGGGGCTAAATTTGAAAAAATATTTATGAAAATTTTCAAACTTTATCGTGTGACATATCAAATGAAATTACTTCTTATGAGGATGAATTTTTTTTTTATTCCTTTTTTGCTTAATACTTTTCGAGTTATTTAAGAAAATAGGCGAAAAATGACCACCCCCCCGCTTATCTCCGAAACCACTGGACCTAAAATTTTGGAAAAAATATAGAAGATAGTTATTGACCTATAGATTACAGGAAAATATTAAGAAGTCTATGGTATTTGAAATCTACTGTCTGTGAAACGGTTTGAAATTGAGGTCATTGAACATAATCAAGGGTCGGAACCCTCTCCACGCGAGCTTAACTCGCTTCTAGGTCGATTTTTGTGATTTAGATAGGAATTTGTTTGTTGGAAATTCGGGTTGAAAATGTGTAAATATATTCTCAAAACGACAGTGATGCTCGACATAAAATCGTCCCATTACTTACGACGGACCAAGTTAGCAGATTGACGAAGTAATTCCTATATCCAGCCAAATTAAATAGGTATGATTTCTCACTACACACAATAACACTACAAGTAACCTATGTAATTAATAGCACAACTTAAGCGGAGATGGGCGGGACACTTGGCAAGACGGGTTGATGGCAGATGGTCAAAGTCCGTTACGGAATGGTGGCCAAGATTGGGTCGACGATCAGCAGGCAGACCATCAGCTCGCTGGTCGGACGACATTTGGCAGTTGGCAGGGAAGCGGTGGATGAGACTGGCTCAGGACAGGGTAGAATGGCGTAAGAGTGAAGAGGCCTTTACTCAGCAGTGGGTGTATATAGGCTGATATATATATATAACCTATGTAATTTAGTCGGGTCGGAAATCAAGGCTCGTCAGCCGCTTGGGGCGAAAGTTATTCGCACAGAATGGCCGAATTACTCTGAATAACTAGAACTCAAGCGTGTTTGTTATTTGATGGAGATTGAGCCTTTCATGGCTTGATTGCTGTGAAAACGGTATACATATACTCAATAGGTACGTATAGGTATATCTGTGTACGCAGTTACTTGGAATTCAGAGAGTACTTAGTTAAGTCTACCTAGTTCTGTTTTTGACGTGATAACGTCTTATAAATAACTAGCTTTTCCCCGCAACTTCGTATGCGCAGAAATATTAAAAAGTAAAATCCCGATTTTTCCCATTCCCGTGGGAATTTTGCAAAATCCTTTTAGCGGATGCCTACGTCATAACATCTACCTGCATGCCAAATTGCAGCCCGATCCGTCCAGTGGTTTGGGCTGTGCGTTGATAGATCACTATGTCAGTCAGTCAGTCAGTCACCTTTGAGTATTATTTTTTTAAATTGATGAATGCCGGCTGCGCCCACGTAAAAACATGACGGAATAGCAGCGTTTTAGCGTTAGGTAGCGTTGTAGCGTTACGTGACGTTACTACGTATAAAATGATCGTCCGTATACCGACTTTACAGACAACGAATTTTTTTCTTGTGTTGATGTGGGACTATCTGTTCCATTTGAAGGGTAAGCTTAAATTTCAAAATAGAGCGTCAAACGAGCTCTAAAGACTTAAAATTTTAGAATCTCATTAAATAAAAAGTGACCAGACACGTTTTTCTCCTGTAGCCATCATTTTGAATTTGCAACATTACATTATGTGTTTGGTTATGGCATTAGGCAGGTAAGTTTATAAGTAAATGGCTATGTATTTTATAAATATCGCTCTTATAAGAAAACCGTCCATAACGTACCATTCCCAAGGCAAAGATCAATCAATAGGCATGCCATACATCATCCCCAGAAAACAAACTTTCGGTTATAATATGACAAAAATGTATCACACGTTACGTTACGACCGAATTGGAGGATTCCGTATAAAAAAAAACCATCATTTATTCAGCAAATTGGCCACATAGGGGCACTTTTACACGTCAGAAAAAGAATTTACCAGTGCTTCCTAGACCCATTGCTTGAGAAGAAGCAATTTTCTTTAGCAACTTGCAAGCTAGTAAACTTTTCTCCTCCGAGATAAAGCAATAACCAGGTGTTAAGCAAAATGGCCAAAAATTTCTTCATTTAGTTAGCCAGTTTAGCCACACAATAAAATCTAAGGACCAGGCTACAGAACCTCGAAGTAAAACTATCTTCCGCGGCGTCAATTTGGCTACTTAATGATACAACCAATACATACTAATATTTATTGGTTTTAGATCCGCCAGTAGCTTATGCTGTAGGTATTGACTGTCGGTTAATAAGTTCTTTTTTTAATCATAAATGACACTTCAATTTCAGATTGGGTCTCCAAAGAGTATGCAACTAAGTAGAGGCAGAAAATCTTCACTTATTTAATAAATACATACATAAAACCCGCCCTTTCTCGTAGGGGTAGACAGAGACCACCTTCTTCCATTTGCTATGACTCTTATATACTTACCTCCCTCGCTTCTTCAACTTTCATTCTGTTCCAATATGACCAAACCAATAAAGCATATCTACCTTTCCCTATTTTTGTCACTGCATCCTCTTTTATACTACACCATCCTTATCACACTATTCCTTATCCTATAACTAAAAAGAGCCTTATATGTGTTTTTGTGTTAACTATACTAGATTTATATGTATACCTATGTCTGTGCCTATGTTCCTATTCATGTCTTTCTAAAAATTTTGTATGACATATGGCTAGACATAGTGCATCCTTAACAATGTATCAACAACTGTATATCTAATCACCAAATGTTCACAATTTAATAGTGTTTGACTTTGACTCAATTTCACTTTCAACCAATCACCCACAGCAGCCTATTTACGTTCCACTGTCGAACACAGGCCCATCACGGGAGGGTTTGACTAATCGAACACGTCACTCACCCAAAAATATTCAACTTTGAATCCTGGTATCCGCGTATGGCTGGCCCCGATCTGGTGTATGTAGTCGAAGAAGTTGTCCAAGTCGTCCAGCCCCTTGATGCCCTCATCGAGCGTGTTCATGACATTGTTGGCGTGTTCAGCGAGCTCCATCGAGTTGAACTGCTCCTCCTTCGTCCGACACGAGCGAAACTTCTCGAACATATTCAGGAGGTCTTGGTTCTCTTCGAACAGTCTGTGAAGAAGAAAACACCATGTTAATGGAGATAATAGATTCTTTTGATTAGATGGTTAAATTCTTTAACGATATTGATTAGTTGGTTAAATTCCTTAACCAATTAATCAATATCGTTTAAGAACTGCTTTTTTTTAATTAAAATGTTTTTTTATTAATTCTTATATTCAATATGTATCCTGTTCTATATTACTCCCACAAATTTCGTGACTAAACAGTCAAAAAGTGTGTGGGGGTCAAGAAAGATAATTGATAGGAAAGTGATGATAGAAAGATAAGTAACAAATATTCGCTTTGCCAACGACGTTGTAGTACAACGAATCAGGAATCAAGAATTTAGTAAATTCTTCGTCCGCGGTAGAGTTTCAGCTAATGCAGCAAGTTCTAAGTAAGTTCTGTAAGCCTTCAAGTTGGACTCGGAATGAATCGGACAAACACATAACTCAAGTCGAACAGCATGAAACGTAGGGTTGAGGTAGATGGGCAGTTGGGCACGATATACGATTCATACACTGTACCTACACTATGTCGACGAGTAAACTTACTTGGGTCAGATAATACCAGGTAAAAGCAAGATAATGAGATCGAATGGCGGATCAGTAACGCCCGGAATAGCTTAAGTCCATGAAATTACTCATTGTAACCTTTTGCTGACAAAACGCTACAGCTAAAACTCGTCGAAATCTGTTTGTTACCCATCCTGATATACGGTGCCCAAACGTGGTCACTCACCGAGTTTAAGAAGTTCAAATTGAAGGTTTGCCAAATGGCTATGGTGCGTGCGTAGCATATAGAGGTTAAAAAGAACGGATCGTGTTTGGAATACCACGCTGTGCTTTCAAACAAACGTGGGACACAAAACTGCTTAAGTGGAACTGGGCTGGCCGCGTCATCCGCATCTTGCATCCGCATGCAAGAGGCTTCTATTGCTACTTAAATCTCACTCGTGAAATTTGACTATAATAATAGCGAAGATTTTAGTTTATGCATTACCTATTTGAACCTTCCGCTTTCTGAATGCCGGATCGTTCATGAAAAGCGCAACAGTTTCAAGTAAACCTCGGTTAGGCAGTAAGGGACCAACCCATCTTCATTCCTTGACAACGCCCCTTTAATCTTATACAGATGCCTCATTATTATTAATTCACAATACACACTTGAGCGAGAACCTTTGTCCCGAACAGCTCACGATAGGTCTACATTGCGCAATATTACATCATATTAAGCTTAAGAGATCATTCCATTTCGGAAGCATTCACTCGAAACCGCTCTAAGAGTAGGGAACAAGGAAATGTCACGCACGCCAAGATGAATTTCGCCGCCGCAAAAACATGCCTTCATTTGAGCGAGGATTCACTTTAAGTGATATTCCTTCGTGAATATTAAGGTTACGAAATAATGCTTTGACGGTATTTTATTCATTATTATTTGAACAGTATTTATAATAATTTATTTGTTTGCTTACTAGGTCTGGTCTATCAATCTTCTGTTACAAAGAGAAACTTACAATACGATGCTGATAGGTTAGGTACCGAACCCGACCAATTAAATATTTTCCAATTTTTAGCCGGAATAGTACAATTACAATGAGATCTGGATCAATTAGCGTGAGATGTGCAGGAAATTCTGTATTGTTGGATTATTTGTGAGCTAGGAGCTCAGTGAACAATAATAATGTAGGTAATTTTAAAAAAAGTCCAAATTGCGACGGTTAAAATCGTTAAGGGCGCTTCGCTGTAAGCATTGTGAGTGAAGGAGGGAGTTCACTCACGATGCCGTCGAGTCGGTAAATCAATTTGGGAGTGCCGACGACACGTTCCGAGTATAAACAAGGAACCTGAGCCAAATCGAGTTTGCAGGCCGTCCTGGAGTTGCGATGGCACGAAATCTTGAGAAATCTTGAAATCAAGCCAGTAAATTTGAGATCACGATAATTTATACGCTAAATTTAAGGGACGGGTATGTTTATGGTTGGAATATTTCTGTTAACGTCTTAGGCTGCGTTTCCACCGGAGATGAGCGGAGATGCGTTGCGTTGCGAGGGGTGTGCTTTTTATCAACCAATAGTAACACTTCATTTGTTTACAGCGGAGCGAGGATAGGTAAATGAAGTGTTCCTATTGGTTGATAAAAAACACATCCCTAGCAACGCATCCTCGTACCTCTCTGGTGGAAGCGCAGCCTTATTCAGTTGAATTTAACAATGTAGTACAATGAAATAAAGGTAACTAAGGCTAAAAACCAACGAAAGAACAATAATATACATAGTTTAATTCATAAGTACAAAAAATATACCTAGCTTTAATAAAAAAAACATCTACTTATCATGTCTGATGAATGATGATACCTAATTTTGACAATCACGAGCTTAGTTACAAAATTAAAATTAGTAAGGCAATAAAATATCATGCAATCTTTAGCTTCATGTAGACCATTACTTGACTAACTGCCTTGATAAAACACCAAGATAGTGACTTCATTCAGCTTTTAAAGCACCAAAATTTATGGAAGCCTCTTCGCGTGTCTTCAAGTCCAAGTAAATAAAAGAGCTTGAAAAGCATCCATTAAAGACAAGCAGCAGAAAGTTACTAAAAGACTTATTATAGCCCGTAAAAAGTTAGCGAAATAAAAGCTATGCAGATACTTATTTCGTGACAAAAGTTTTGGCACTCCTGTAATTCTCGAAGTAACCTACCGTAACTTCCGACGACTGTTTCTAAACTTAATTCGTTAATTAAAGAACGAAAGCAATTTGTAAGACTTTCCTGTGTTCTGTTAAAGAATCTACTTTGTTTTCTAATCGGCTTTGCTTTTCTAGTTAAGCCCAGCAAGCATCAGCCAATTTGGCACTCGTTATATCATCTTAATCTACTACTACTACTACAGCCTATTTGCGTCCCACTGCTGGTCACTGGCCTCCTCTAGTCACGAGAGGTTTTGGGCTATAGTCCCCACGTGGGCCCAGTGCGGATTGGGGACTTCACACACATCTTTGAATTACTTCGCATCTTAATCATTTTATCCAAAATGCGTAGGTTAATCCTGCACCACGTCATGCCACCACGCATTCTAGAGCAAATTTTCCTCCGTCCGATCGTTGCTCAATCTTGTTGGAGGCCCACTCACAGCTGACGCCACTTGAGAACTTTCTGGCCCTGCTGGCATAAGTTCTGCTAGCATATTTCCTGCTCACTGCCACGTAAGTTTAGAATTTCTGTGGGCTATGTCTTTGGCACTTGCTGGTTTCTGAATATTCTAGTTTTCATGTAATTTACTCATTCACAATAATTAATATCTTACACGAGCAAGGATTTACTCTTGCAATAGGCACTGTATTATAAAATGACTTATTTGGAGAACAGATAATTAACTAACTTATTTATTTATTTAAACTTCATTGCACATACAAAATGTATACAATTGGCGGACTTAATGCCTAAAGGCATTCTCTATCAGTCAACCATAAGGCCAAACAGAAAGAAAAATGAGTAGGTGCATCAATATCAGAAAGAAACTACAGAAATACAAGGAAGATAACAAATAATTTCAAAAGTGGATAAATTTACATAAACGTACATAAAAAATATATAAAAGATAAACATACATAAACTAATACATACATAAACCAGCCGCACGAAGCAAAGAAAAATATGTAGGATTCCAAATCTACTGAATTAGTTTTCAAACCGTCGTTATACAATGTTATCTTTCTCGTGAAATTGTAATGTTTCAAAGATCCTCATTTGAAAGCAGTAAAAAGAAATATTGAAATAGGTTCTCGTAATTAGTCTCTTAATGAGATTTGGTTTATTTACTTTGTATAAGTAGTCTCTTTTTTATTCTCAAAGAAAAAGGTATATAAGATTTATCATTTAAAGGTGATCTAAATTCCTTTGCCATATAGTAAAATTCGATTATATTCTGTTCCATTCGATCCGCTATGTGTGTGTGTGTGTGAAATGTGAATCATCCCGACCGGATTCCATTCAACCCTTCAAGATCTTATAAGCTATGGTGATGCGTTTTAGTGTTGAAAATGTATATACCTGAAAATAAAGTAGGTTTGTAGCTATATTTTAAACTTTTCAGTTTATAAAGCTGAAACCGTACGTTACCGTATATCTAGGAAATAAAACGAGCCCGTGGTTTGAAATGCACGAGTTTAGTATACCGTTCGTTAGTTCACAACAAACATGGCCGCGTGGCCGACTTCTATTTAAAATCACAGGTGAATAAATAAACCTGAATTTAAATGTGAAGTAGACTTGTGAACCAAATTTCATAAATATATTTGTATTTCAGCTTTCAAACGTCACATAAATGTCACTTTATCTTTATATATCTTTTTATACCAATGGTTTAGGCAAACGAGCGCACAGCCCACCCTGATGGTAAGTGGTCACTGCGGCCCATGGACACCGAAATCCTATGATCCCCCATTAAGAAACCGTAAGATCTCGAATGCGTTGCCTACCCTGAGGCCTAAGATGGAATGCCTCTGTGCCAGAAATTTCACCGGCTGCCTTAACCCCCCACCGGAACTCAACAGTGCGAGCACTGCTATTTGGCGGCAGGTTAGCGGGGAATGACGGTGGTACCACCCCGGACGGACCCAGCACCGTGTCCTACCACTAACAAAACAATAAATAACTATACATAACACAAATACAAAACCATTAGTCTTAGAAACATGGTTTTAGCGTCATTATTTAGCTCATAAAATCAGCTCAAAGACACGGCCTTAATTTAATCGCAGAAACGGAGTCGGTTTAAGGCGCTGACAAGACCTAACTTTACTTTATTTCAACAGTATTTAAACGAAAACCATTTGATTTTGTAAGGCGAGTAAAATATATCTTGATATTCACTATATACTTACTTATAAATTCGCGCTGGTAAATTCATTTCTGTTAATTCATTTAAAAGTGCCCAGATGTGGCCTATTTGCTGAATAAATATTTTCATTTTCATTTTCATTTTCATATAAAACTTGCTATTTAGTAAAAAGGATTTCATGAAATCGGTCCAATGAAAAAAAAAACCTGAATATATTATTTATTTATTTAAACTTCATTGCACATACAAAATGTATACGATTGGCGGACTTAATGCCTAAAGGCATTCTCTACCAGTCAACCATAAGGCCAAACAGAAAGAAAAATGAGTAGGTGCATCAATATCAGAAAGAAACTATCTGTAGTTCCTTAGAATACAAGGAAGATAACAAATAACTTCAAAAGAGGATAAATTTACACAAACGTACATAAAAATTATATAAAAGATAAACATACATAAACTAATACATACATAAACCAGCCGCACGAAGCAAAGAAAAAATATGAAGGATTCCAAATCTACGCGACCTGCTCAAACAAATGCTTACGCAGCATTCGCTTGAAGGAGAGCTTGGTTTGAGCTTGTCTAATATCTAGAGATAGCGAATTCCAGAGGCGGATTGCCTGAAGGGTGAAAGAATTAGAAACAAAACCCGTGGAGTGAGTATTATCTTCGCTCTTTAGCGATAAGACCGCATGTTGTCACCCTTCTTCTTTGTTTATTGTATTGACTTGTGTAATTGTTTTTTTTGGTGTTCAATAAAGTGCATTTGTTTGTTTGTTTGTTTGTATTTGTTTATAGAGGCAAAGTTCCAGTATTATGACAGAATTTCGGAAGCGGGAAATTTTACTCGAGTTTTTCAAATTCCATAAATCCCGTCTCATCTCATCTGAATAGTATATTTTGATGCAAGTGCGAAAAGTTTGTCATTTTATCACGATTCCCTAGTTATGTTGGCGCGAGCGAAAGCGATCAATTTCGCACGTGTATCAAACGACATTTTTTAATATGTTTGCGAAAAAAATTGAATGAAGTAAAAAAACGAACCAGATGAAGTTCAAAAAACTTTACGAACTAGTGCGTAAAAAACTTTACGCACGCTCACTAGGTGTCAAAAAACAAAGCCCTCATTCGTAAATGACAAACTTTTCGCACGCTAAACAGGTATCGAAATGTTTACTTTTTGAGCAACCGTATTAAAAAATGGCTTGCATTCATATTATCACTCTCACTACACTAAAGTCCCCCGCCGCGTCCCTCTGTCTGTTCGCGATAAACTCAAAAGTACTTAAAGGACTATCGTGTGGTTTTTAGGGTTCCGAAGTCCACAAGGAACCCTTATAGTTTCGCCATGTCCGTCCGTCCGTCCGTCCGTCCGTCCGTCTGTCCGCACTATTGCTCGGAGATGCTTAGGTCTAGAGAGCTGTAATTTGGCATGAAGATGCATATTAGTTACGCTGACAAAGTGGTACAATAAAATTTTGAAATATTTTTTTTTATAGGGTACCTCCCCTACTCGTAAAGTGGGGATGTAATTTTATGTTCTTGTGTACCCCATGGTGCGGCATATCGTTGAATAGGTCTTAAAAAAATATTGTCGGTTTGTTAAAACCATTTTTTGATTAAGTGATGCGTTTGTGAAATATTAAGCTTTAAAGTGCTATTTTTTGTTAGAGTCACGTGTCCCCCCCCCCCCCTGCCAGCTAAATGGTGGTATTTGGATGGCTGAAAAAAATCACGGTTGTGGCATATATAACGTAGTTGAAAGGAAAACTATCAGAGCTAAGTAGGCTGTACAAACTTACGAGTAATAGTCGACCAACTTATAATGATGATTTTTCTCGAGCGGCAGGGGCGTCGGGCGGGCACGTCATACTACAGGCTAGCTAGATGCTAATAAGTCTTAGAAAGGTACTGTGGGCATCCTCAACTTCGGAACCCTATAATTTGCGCGTGGCCCGACACGCACTTGGCCGGTTTTTACTTATGGTTAGAACAGTTCACGAAGAAGGTTTTGGTGTAGGATTTGTGAAATGTCTTAATACAGTTATAGTTACTTATTTAAAAAAACTGGTTGGACCGAAAACCTAATACAAAGGGCAAACTAGGCCAAACACTAAGGCTATGTTGGTTAAGGTGAGTTTTGAACTAAAAGCTAAAACAATTACAAAAGCTATTAGCATGCGAAGCTGAAAGCGAAAATGCTTAAATAGGTGCCGCAGTTTGAAAAGCCCACGAGTGATTATTAACAGCGATGAGTTTTCAACTTTAATTAATGCACGCGAGGTTTCATTATCGCTTAATTAAAATTTAAATGTTGTGACTTAAAGCACAGGGCGGACACGGCCTATAAAAACACGATTTCGAACACAATTCGAATGAAGTGTCAATGTTTGCGTGCGAGGACGTCTGTGTGCGTGCGAGGATGTCTGTACACTTGAAAATGTGTGTGTACCAACTACGCGGGCCAGTGATCCACTCTCCATCTCCGGATGAAACAAACAACGGTAAGGGCGAATTGGGCGCGAGTTACGCCGGCAAGATTCACAGGCGGTTGATTCCGTGGCCATTCTGTATGTAGTACTATTAAATATTCTGTACTTTAAGAACAAAACTCGTTGACTCATACATACTAATTAAGTTTAATAACTTATTAAATGCTATTTAAAAGTTTTACCACTCTGTTAATAAAAAAATATTTTGATGATAAATGACCGCTTACGTACTTATTCTTAACTGGCTGTGAGTTGTCAAAGTGAAACCAAAATATAAGTATATCTTTAAATGATGATTTTTCAGGAAACCCTCATTGAATACCTTACACAAAGTATACAACCAAATGAACAAGCCTTTTATCAAGGCCCCGTTCTAATTTTCAACATTTCCTTACTCTACAATGGCAAGAGAACAGCGCCTTTGCAAATCAGCCCGTTCGCGAAATCTTCATTCATTCCTCAGAGAATGCCGGAAACTTGAAAATTTTGCAATTGGCGTGTATATGGATGACGTAATTGTTCTTTAGAGGTCTCCTACAGTCGATCATCTACGTACAATCTTATCATGGCAATAAACCAGTTGTGCTGTGAAGAACAGAATCCACAAGTCTTATCAATAGTGACCAAAATCTCTGAATTGGAAAGTCCCATACCGTCATTTAGCAGACACACTTGACTGCGAGGGTTATCACGCCGCTTCAGGCACCTGTTATACGATAAACCAAAAAAAAATCTAAAAAGGCTGTCTCGTAAAACTCACTTACGTTTCGGAATGTATTTTATGATGACAATAAGTTTTTACGTTATTTTACGAATAGGCGCTCCGTGTAGAATCATTAAAATGTTCCAGAAGCTTAAAAACCTATATTGAAAAGCGTACACTTTCAATATGTTTTTTATTTAATGTCGAAACTTTATCCTAGAGACAAGTAGTAAGCACAAGGAAAGATTATACTGAAATCCTGAAGGAAATTGAAGGGTTGGATGTTTATCCAACCCTTATCACACAAATAGAGTTAGTATCAACATACCTGTTTAATACCTAGTAGTTACGCCAGGAAATAATAAACGACGCAACGTTTGTATTATCTATAGGCTACATACTTTGGATCTCTATATTTTTAAAATTATTAAATATGTTTTACAGTCAGATTTTGTAGCAAACCTATTCACGATGTATTCTATAACATAGGTGCCTACTAAATTAGATAAAAAATATTTCATCGACTGAACAGATGGGGGAAGGTCGTTAACGACCTAGTTAATTGTTAACTCTGATCCATTATTACTAAAAGGTTTCACGAAAATCCATTTACTGAATTGTCCATTTTACCTTTTTTGTTTACGTCATTTAGCATGTCTCAATGTCATTTATTCATTTTATTTTAATTTTTTATTTTATTTAATTTTTAATTTATTTTATGTATTGAGTTTTCTTGTTCTTTTTTTCAATGGGTCTCGAGGTAAATATTTTTGATACGTTTAATTGAAAACTAGAGCCAGATCGGATTTAATGTGTTTCCTTTGTTCCTTTATAAATAAGGAAAAAGTATCTGGTATATGGCCAAACAAAACCAGAGGTTTTATTGGGCTGTAAAAAGGGACATTTTATTTAAAGCCCTGCCCTTTGTTCTTTTGAGGAGAAGTATCTCGAGTTAGTGCCGAGTTAATAAAAGAGCGTCATAAGGTTTCTTATTAACTTGGAACATGAAAAAAAGGATTTTTCACAGATTTGTGAGAAAGTTCACAAAAGTTTTTGCGTAGAATTTATTGGAAATTTAAAAAAATAATATTCCTTTAAGTGCTTCCTGTAATATTTAGCTTGCAACTTCTACCGGTTTTGTTCTTTTGAGGAGAAGTATCTCGAGTTAGTGCCGAGTTAATAAAAGAGCGTCATAAGGTTTCTTATTAACTTGGAACATGAAAAAAAGGATTTTTCACATATTTGTGAGAAAGTTCACAAAAGTTTTTGCGTAGAATTTATTTGAAATTTAAAAAAAATAATATTCCTTTAAGTGCTTCCTGTAATATTTGGCTTGCAACTTCTACCGGTGGAATTCGCACTTGCCCGTTTGGGTGGGACGATGGGATCCATGATGGTCGGCGCTCCAAATGTAATATCAAAATTTACCAAATTATCAACAGACTTAAACCAAAAACAGATTAGTTCTTTTAGTGACAAAATATCTAATTACTAGCAACGCGAACGACTTTTCAATATTAAAGATAACCGAACGAATACGACACTTTAAAAACAGAGCTCGTTCGACTGTCAGTTGAATTGGGTAATACAATTATGGATTTTGTGAATATTGAAGTGCACTGTCGCCGAAATTGGTGCTGACGGGGCCTGCGGTCAATTATGTCGCGCTGCTGATTAATTATTCAGATCGGTTTTAAATTTGAACAGAGTTTGAATACGAGAATAGATCTTTTTGTCAGACTACATTTTTCCTGTTATAGGAGTGAAAGAGAGCTCGTTAACTAATATAAATCACTCAGTTATGCCATAGATAAAAAAAAAAAAACTTGGGACAAGCTTTTAGCAAAGTATACACTTTTCTTTGTAAATTCTTCATCTACCCTTCAAAATGAATCAAACGAGCCCAAACTCGATGAGGTTAAGTGGTTTTATTACGGACTTGCTATGGCCACCTCCCAGCTCTATCTTCAGATCAGCTCCACGTCATCATAATATTGCATTGTCACGCGATTTACATATTCGTGCAAAATTTCAGCTCAATTGGAAACCGAAATGTGGGTAAAATTTAACTCGCAAGATTCCACATTAGAGACAACGGGACAGGTAAAAGAAAATAAAAGCTTGTAATAAAGGTAAACCTAGAATTACAACCTTCACACAATCAGTGTACCTACGCAAGAAATAAGTGTGAAAAGCGATAATAGATGTCGCTGCCTAGGTAGCCTATATGAAAATTTGTAGCGCCCTCTGAATATTGCAGAGCTTTCCCCATGTATCTACGTCACAATGTAAGGTAAGATTGTGAGTCTATATAATAACTTTGTCTCTGGTACCACCCGTAAATCACCAGCTCCAATGAATTTGGAAGTGCGTTGTGCGTCATATCGTTTTCCACTATAATGAAATTTTCCCTGGGCTTTATAATATGTAATACTAGCTTCTGCCCGCGACTTCGTCCGCGTGGAATTTGTTAATAGCCTACCCGCGAGAACTATGCATTTCCTCGGGATAAAAAGTAGCCTATATGTTGACCAGTGTTATAAATTACCCCCATACCAAATTTTGTTTCAATCCGTCCAGTAGTTTTCGAGTTAAATCCGGACTTACATACATACATACATACAGTTTTTTTTTTCTAAAAAATCGTTATTTTGTGTTCAGTATCGTTCATATAGTCCCTTTGACTTGATAGTTTCTTTTAATTTTAAATTTTCAGCCGCGACTTCTTCTACAGAATTATTATTTATTTTATTATATGTATAGATTTTTCCTTTTTTTTCTCTGATTCATTAATCTCTTATGAATAAATAGTTTAGTGCCAAAATTCATTATTTAGGTAATATCAGACTGTTTTAAAGAATGTTTTAGTGAACTTATCAATCATTTCCTTTTTACTGGACAATAGGCAGGTAATCTAACAGTAGGTAATCTGCATAACGTGTTTCTTGAAAGTGTTTGTAATCTAGGATTATAATTTATTTTTTCCCGTTCCCGTGGGAATATCGGGAAATCCTTTCTTAGTGCTCCCCTACGCTCCCCAAGGAACCTGCATGCCAAACTTCAGCTCTCTACGGTGATCCCCGCGACCTAAACATTAAAATGTAATAAACCCATTTTTTCTCGTTCCCGTGGGAATTTCGGGAAGTCCTTTCTTAGTGCTCCCCTACGCTCCCCAAGGAACCAGCATGCCAAATTTCAGATCCTTACTATGTTTCCCGCGACTTCGTACACGCCTAAAAATTTAAATGTAAAAATCCCTTTTTTCCCTTTCCCGTGGGAATTTCGGGAAATCGTTTCTTAATGCTCCCCTACGCTCTCCAAGGAACCTGCATGCCAAATTTCAGCTCTCTACGACCAGTAGTTTCGGCTCTGCATTGATGTGTCAGTCAGTCAGTCAGTCAGTCAGTCAGTCAGTTTCTTCTTTTATTTATATATTTAGATAGATAGATAGCTGTTTCCCGCGACTTCGTACGCGCCTAAACATTAAAATGTAAAAATCACATTTTTTTCCGTTCCCGTGGGAATATCGGGAAATCCTTTCTTAGTGCTCCCCTACGCTCCCCAAGGAACCTGCATGCCAAATTTCATCTCTCTACGATGATCCCCGCAACTACGTACGCGCCTTAAAATGTAATAAACCCATTTTTTTCCCGGTCCCGTAGGAATTTCGGGAAGTCCTTTCTTAGTGCTCCCCTACGCTCCCCAAGGAACCTGCATGCCAAATTTCAGCTCTCTACGATGATCCCCGCGACTACGTACGCGTGTTAAAATGTAAAAAAAAACATGTTTTCCCGTTCCCGTGGGATTTTCGGGAAGTCCTTTCTTAGTGCTCCCCTACGCTCCCCAAGGAACCTGCATGCCAAATTTCAGCTCTCTACGACCAGTAGTTTCGGCTCTGCGTTGATATGTCAGTCAGTCAGTCAATCAGGCAGTCAGTCAGTCAGTCAGTCAGTCAGTTTCTTCTTTTATATATTTAGATAGATAGATAGCTGTTTCCCGCGACTTCGTACGCGCCTAAGCATTAAAATGTAAAAATCCCATTTTTCCCGTTCCCGTGGGAATATCGGGAAATCCTTTCATAGTGCTCCCCTGCGCTCCCCAAGGAACCTGCATGCCAAATTTCATCTCTCTACGATGATCCCCGCGACTACGTTCGGGTCTTAAAATGTAATAAACCCATTTTTCCCGTTCCCGTAGGCATTTCGGGAAGTCCTTTCTTAGTGCTCCCCTACGCTCCCCAAGGAATCTGCATGCCAAATTTCAGCTCTCTACGATGATCCCCGCGACTACGTACGCGCCTTAAAATGTAAAAAAAACATTTTTTCCTGTTCCCGTGGGAATTTCGGGAAGTCGTTTCTTAGTGCTCCCCTACGCTCCCCAAGGAACCTGCATGCCAAATTTCAGATCTCTACGATGTTTCCCGCGACTTCGTACGCGCCTAAACATTAAAATGTAAAAATCCCTTTTTTTCCCGTTCCCGTGGGAATTTTGCAAAATCCTTTCTTAGCGGATGCCTACGTCATAACATCTACCTGCATGCCAAATTTCAGCCCGATCCGTCCAGTGGTTTGGGCTGTGCGTTGATCGATCACTATATCAGTCAGTCAGTCAGTCACCTTTGAGTTTTATATATTTAGATGTAGGTATTTTTGGATTATATAGATGATATTTGTTCCCGAATATGAGTCTTTTGTAACCTGAAATAAATGAATTTTATTTTTATTTATTTTGATTTATAATTTGGTAGGAGAACTGCTTATCTATTCACTACAGCACAGACAGTTTTCTAAAGGACTGATTTTGCATAGTCAGCTAACGAGGGATAAATAAAATATTTACTTACTTACAAATAAATCTTGGGAAGCGAACGCCAGCATGACCACAACAAACGGCCACACTATTTGTCTATCCAAAACAAAACCCTTTGTAGTCCTGAATCGGGATCGCTCTCCACACAATGGCCGTTTGTAATCGGATTTTAATGCAAGTTACAATGCCGTTTCAGCGTGCAGCATAATACGCTGGTCTTTAAGAAATCTGTAGTCATTAGATTTACACTGAGTGAAGCGAAAATATTACCTTTATTTCCATGACCCTAAACAAAGACCACCTGTTTGTAATTTTCTCTTTGTCAGCAGTAAAGCAAACATCATGAAGAGACTACACGCACCTGCGAAATAATTCAATGATACAAGCGGTCTGCAAGGCCAGCGTAAATACTGCTAAGTATTAGGATCGACGGAAAATATATTGTACCAAGAAAAATACGGTAATCGGACACAAAAGCCAAGAGGGTGGAGGAAGTAATAACTGTATCGCCGCTAGGTATGGCCCGGTTAAGTTTTAGGTACGAACGAGTTGTTACGCCAACTGGCGCCCTAAACAAACACTATTTGATCAAAGTTTGACCTTTACAAATACAATAATAAAGGTTTTCGCTGTACACGTCGCTGTATAAATAAAACGATAATCAAGTTTTTGAAGTGTTCCATGGAAAAAACGGCAGAGGAAATGAATCGCTTTCACTGGGGATTGTATAACTAGGTAATATATAAAACTAACCAATCCGCACTGGGCCCGCATGGGAACTATGGCCCAAACACTCTCGTGACTAGAGGAGGCCTGTGCGCAGCAGTGGGCCGTAAATAGGCTGTTGTGGTTGGTTAGTTGGGTACTTGTATAAAACTAGCTGATATGTTTTATGCAAGTCAAATTTATTTTTGTTTGGAAAATAAATGTAATATCCGCACTGGACCCGCGTGGGGACTATAGCCCAAACCCACTCGTGATAAGAGGAGGCCTGTGCCTAGCAGTGGGACGAAAATAGGCTGTAGTAGTAGTAGTAGTAGTATTTATAAAAGGATTTCAAGCTTCTTATTAGGTACAAAGTTCTAAAAGAAATTTTGTATGCATGGTTGGCGTATCGAGCTACGAGTCTTGAAAAATGTGGCACCTTCAAACTTTTAAAGCGGGGGGATAAAGAATGCAACAATAGTAAGTACTTTTTAGAAGAAGAAGAAGGATAAATCCATTTGATATTTAAAACAACAGTACAGGAATTTAAACTGTGAACATACATACACACAACAACAATATATGAATTCGGGTCACGTATGGAAAATCCTATACAACAAAGTGACCCGAATTCATTGCTGTTGAGTGTACTTAACCAAAGTGGTCGTCGTTCGAGTCAAATAGGAGGTAGCTCAACATTAATATATTCGTGTTATGTGTATGTTACAAAGAAAACAATGGAAAATTAAATTCACCTCAGGAGTCAAATTATTTAAGTACCGGTATATACTCTAACACTGAAAACTTACAAAAAATCCTATATGTATAGACAAACAAATTGACATTGTTGCTTACAATACTTCAGAAGAGTGTTGTGGACGTATAGATCAGAAATCAGAAATGTTTATTTGCGTACAATATAAAATACATGCAAATGTGGATAGAGATAAAGAAAGATGTGGAAGTTATGCCCTTATTGCTTACCTATTGATGGACTTATTCTGGGAGTGCACCAGCAACGAAGGCTTCTATAACGCTTATTTTGATAGGATGGGGCTGCATTTCATACAAATTTTGTGTACCTAATTTAAGTGTGTTGTATGTGTTGTTAGATTTTACCTTGAAAATTCTACACCGGTGCACCACATGGGAAGATCTTTATTCGGAAACATACAATAGTACATTTCGATACTAGTGCGGAAAGTGTGTCATTACTTCACGAGTAACGAGATATGGGGACGAGTGAAGAATAACACTTCCGCACGTGTATCGAACGTCGTTTTTAAATACAGTTGCGAAAAAATAAGAAAAACAACGAGTAAGGAATTTTAAACGTTTATATTATTTTGTAATTGCAATAGAACTGAAAAATAATAAAGTTCTAAAATAAAAATAAAAACTCCTAATAAAAAATTCTTCTATCTGTTACTGGCACAATTGTACAATTATTGAGTGTGATATTGAAAGTTTTTGCTGGTAAATTAAGTGTTTGGCTGACTGAACTATTAATCTCACATGTCTGTGAAGATTGAGTCACTGGGAAAAGAGAAAAGCACTAGTTCGCAAAAACCAACTTGGCGCACGCTAAACAGCTACGTAAAGTAGCACTTTTTGAGCAACTGTATTAAAAAAGTTTTTTATGTCCAAATCTGCGGAGGTTCAGTCGTTATGAAGTTATGGCTCCGGCGCTTTTTCAAATCAAACTCATGTTTCGCCGACAACTTTCCTAAATTCCCTCGTTGAGTTTGAAAACAGCCAAATCTCTATAATATTGCCTCAAAGTGAAGCTTCTTGTATTTCTTAAACTTTTGTTGTTCTGGAATTCCGTTAGCAATAATTTGTTCTGTGTTTTTCGTACCCTCATTTTAGCTCTTCCAGGAGGCCAAGTTATTAGGTACGTATTTTAATTCCAAAAACAGGTAGGTGTATCGTGTCCTTGTGACCGTTTTCCGATTATTACACTATCGTATTCTCTGATTTTTTGAAGTAAATAAAGAAGTTTAAAAATTTTCCGAAATAGTTGCGCCCAACTGTCTTGGCCTATTTTCTCCGGCGAGAAAGGCCACAACATATGGTTAGGTCTATCTTCCGCGGGTCGACAGGGAGCGAGACCGGGTCGCAAGTGCATGCGCGTCTGTTTTATGATGAAAACGTAATTTTTCTCAAAAATGGCCGGGAAACTCGTCATTGTCTGCTTTCTATCAGACCGCGAAGTGCGTCATTGACGATCAGTCAAAAAAAAAAAACTCAATTACATGCCCCGGCAATTTGTATGAAATTACTTCCGCGGCAGATATAAGCGCAGGGAATGTTGTATGAAATTTCATTATAGTACAGGTACTTTTTTTTAAACTGATAAATACGCGAAGGAATTCCCAAACAGCCAAGTCTGCATGTTCTGTATCTGTCAATTGAATCAATTGACGCGAAACGAAACGTTTTTATCCGTGTCTGAAACAGCGCAATGTATTTCAGAACGGAATTAAAAAACCGGCCAAGTGCGTGTCGGGCCACGCGCAAATTATAGGGTTCCGAAGTTGACGATGCCCACAGTACCTTTCTAAGACTTATTAGCATCTAGCTAGCCTGTGGTATGACGTGCCCGCCCGACTCCCCTGCCGCTCGAGAAAAATCATCATTATAAGTTGGTCGACTATTACTCGTAAGTTTGTACAGCCTACTTAGCTCTGATAGTTTTCCTTTCAACTACGTTATATATGCCACAACCGTGATTTTTTTCAGCCATCCAAATACCACCATTTAGCTGGCAGGGGGGGGGGGGGACACGTGACTCTAACAAAAAATAGCACTTTAAAGCTTAATATTTCACAAACGCATCACTTAATCAAAAAATGGTTTTAACAAACCCACAATATTTTTTCGAGACCTATTCAACGATATGCCGCACCATGGGGTATGCAAGAAAAAAAAATTACATCCCCACTTTACGAGTAGGGGAGGTACCCTATAAAAAATATATTTCAAAATTTTATTGTACCACTTTGTCAGCATAACTAATATGCATATTCATGCCAAATTACAGCTCTCTAGACCTAAGCATCTCCGAGCAATAGTGCGGACAGACGGACGGACATGGCGAAACTATAAGGGTTCCTTATGGACTTCGGAACCCTAAAAAAGAGCGATCCATAGAGAGCGGGAGTTCTTGTCTTGTATCAGATTTATTTAGCTAAATTTCATGAAAATAGTTGACTAGTTTGGTTTAAAAATTAATAAAAGGTTTGAATTTTTATAAAAAACGAGAAATCTACATGCGAGTTTTTATCTTGCCGTGTTAGTGTCTGTTAAAGTCAAATATCGGTGAATACGAAATAAGACTGGCGTTCCATTGGACTTCTTGTAAGTACTTGACTATCTTTGCGTGCGTGTCAATGCTGTAATATGAATACCTAATATCAAGGTTTTTATTTTTATTTTTGAGAAAAGCACTATATAAGCCTCGGCACGTGAAAGGCTTTGCAGGCTTCGTACATATTAAAGGGCCTCGGCCCAATACTCAGCCTGAAAAGACCTACTTTCCCGGCCACGGCAATAATGTACTATTTTTAGCAAGAAGAATACAAGCTTGAATTAGAAAAAATACAAGGAAACAAAGTATGCTTAATAAAGTGTCATGAGTTGATTGCGGTCTCAGCGCTATATAGACTCGAGTCCAAATAAAATACGCAATTATGTAGGTACGGTTAAGTAATACTTATATTAATTATTTACTTGCTGTCGTAATTCTCACAGAGGAAAGAACGGTTTTCACAGAGAAGTGAACGTTGAGAACGTTATCAGTGCAATGTGTGTTTTGGCGTTAGTGTATGTGCGCGTGCGTGTGTGTGTGTGTATATCTTGTGTGTGATTGCGTCCTTATTCTGCGGAAAATTTGAATGTATTGTTTAAATTCACAGTGGAAAAAGGATTCATGAGACATATTATTTTATTTCAAAGAAAAATTAAGACAATGTGATCCAATACACTTCTTAAGTAGTACTTTGAGTTCCTACCTTTAAAGTTTAATAATATTCACTTTGCTTGTGATTTTTTAAAACACAGAAAATGCTTCTCCTTTAGAGGTGACTTCTTGCAGTTACGCCTAGGATATGACGATATTAGCCAGGTAGTGCTGCAATTTCACGCTGAAATCAGCGTTATCTGATTTTTACGAAATTTGGCATGGATATAGTTCGAGACTTTAGGAGGACAAAGTATAGTTTTGACCCGATAATAATGATTACTTACTGTAATATCCTCTTTAAAAATATCTCAAGGAGGATGTTATGTTCACCACTTACTGGACTGTAGGTTTTAGACTGAGGGTACCCTTTTATCATCTACCCACATTCTTATATACAACATGCCTTTCCCCCATGACGAAAGTCACTGTCTATATTAGCATCACTCAGTTTTTTTTTTTTTTTTTTTTCACTCATCACACTTTTATTAACTTTTAAGAACACTTTTCAGCAATCTAACATGCACTCTGTTTTTTTTTTATACTTTTTTTTTTTACTTTTTTTTTTTTTTTTACTCTATCCTACTCTTCACTGGACTCGTCTTCAATGCTCCCACTATCTCCACTCACGCTGCTTTCCCTTACTATTTCTCCAAACGCCATTCTTTTATTGGAAATGACTGTCGTGGGACTGAGACTAGCCCTCGACCGCTTCTTACTACCCGTATCCTGCGTGTGAGGACTATGGCTGAGGTCAGAGCCTATGTTGTCGTTAACCCCTAACAAATCTGCCCATTGACTGGGTGGTGGAATTCTCACGGTGCCAAATGCTTCATTTGTGGCATCAACTTCGTGACTTCTGCTCTCTTCCTTCTGTTCTCCATCATCTGTTGTAACTTCCAAAGCTTCTTTGCTTTTATTAATCCCTAGTATCTGGTTGATATGCCTTGTAAATACTTTATCTCCATGCTTGATCTTGTACCTCACTATTCCTATTCTTTTTACAGTTTTTCCTTGTAACCACCGTGGACCTTTTCCATAATTCCTGAAATAAACTATTTCTCCCACGGAAATCTCTCTAACCTTCTTAGTTTCATTTTGTTGTATGTCTTCAGTCTCCTTTCCTTGAACTGAAAGAGGGTGAAGCCTGTCGAAATTAGTTTTAAATCTTCGACTGTTGAGCATTTCCGCGGGGGTCCTGCCTGTAGCTGAACTCGGAGTTGTGCGTAATCCATACAAAACTTTATGTAATCTTGTCGGCCATGGTAAATTCGACATCTTTCTTAACTTCTGTTTCACTGTCTGCACCGTTCTCTCGGCTTGCCCATTTGAAGCTGGATGATATGGAGGCACCAATATGTGCTTAATACTATTCTTCCTCAAATACTGCTCAATTTCTTCAGACACAAAAGCTTTTCCGTTATCACTAACTATTATGTCTGGAAACCCTTGTTCAACGAAAATCTCTTCTAATTTATGGATGACTGTTGATGAACTCTGATCATGTACCATTTTTACCTCCGGCCATTTAGAAAATGCATCGATTACAATCAGAAATACTTTCCCCATGAAGGGTCCAGCAAAATCCATGTGCAACCTTGACCACGGTTTGGGAGGTGCAATCCACCTATGAGTCACTTTTGGTGGCATATTCCTGACTTCCCTGCAGACCGAACAATTCTGTATCATGATTTCAATTTCCTTATCAAGCCCTGGCCACCAGAAGTAGCTTCTTGCCAATGCTTTGGCAACAACTATTCCATCATGGTTACTATGTAGTTCCTGTAATACGCTCTGATGCAATTTTTTAGGCAACAACACTCTACTTCCCCATAAAATACACCCATGGTACTCTGATAGCTCATCTTTCCTTGCCAAATAGTCTTTAAATTTTTCTTCAGTCCTAACCGGCCATCCATTTTTAATCCAAAACATAACTTTCGATAAAATTTCGTCTTTTGCGGTCAACTTTGCCACGTCCTTAGCCGTGACCTCCAAATCTATTGGAGTCTCGTTCAAAAACAACACATTCACCTCCTCCTTTTCTTCTATCCCTGTGTTCGGTGCTGGCCATCGGCTTAGTGAATCTGCATTCCCTATTCTTTTACCTTCGATGTACTTCAATTCATAGTCATGCGAGTTTAAAAATAACGCCCACCGTAACATTCTTGGAGATATCACATTGGGTATCGCCTTCAAAGGATCAAATATTCCTAAAAGAGGTTTGTGGTCTGTACGAATAACCACTCTGCGACCGAATATAAACTGGTAAAATTTCTGCATACCAAAAACAATGGCTGCCGCTTCTTTATCTATCTGGGCATAATTTCTCTCGTGGCCACTCATAGTCCTGGATGCGAACATAATTGGTCTCAGTGACCCATCATCCATTTGGTGTTCTAGTACCGCCCCCAGTCCATACTGAGATGCATCACAGGTCAGAAACAATGGTCTTTTAAGATCATAATGGACCAAGGTGTCACCTGAAGTCAACATTGTTTTCAATATTCCAAATCCATTTCGCACCTTTTAACAATAATTTATACAATGGCTCTGCCACGGTAGCCTTTTGCGGCAAAAACCGATCATAAAAATTGAGGAGCCCTAAGAAAGCTTGCAATTCTTTCACATTCTTCGGAGCCGGGGTTGCCATTATAGCTTCCAACTTATCTTTACAAGGGTGTAAGCCCTCTGAATCTATTTCATAACCCAAAAATGTTATTTTTTCAGCACCGAATCTACATTTATCTTTATTTACTCGTAAGCCTGCATCTTTCAATATCTGTAATACAGAGCTTATCCTGGCATTATGTTCCTCCACGGTGCGCGCACTGACCACTATATCGTCTAGTAGAACTGCTGTGCCCGGTATTCCTGCTAAAAGATTGGTCATCATTCTTTGAAAAATCCCGGGGCACGCTTTAACTCCGAAAGCTAATCGTTTCACTTTAAACAGTCCCTTGGGGGTGTTCAATGTCAGCAATTTAGATGTTGGTCCATCAACCACAACCTGGGTATATGCCTGATCTAAGTCGATTTTACTAAATATGACCCCACCCTGTAATGCTGCAAACGCTTCGTTTAAGGTCGGCAAAGGGTAGGTGTCTGTCTCAGTTACCATATTGACAGTCGCTCTATAATCTCCACATAACCTTATCTTTCCATTCTTTTTAACAATCGGTACTATAGGGCTCGCAAATTCTGAGTGGCAAACCGGCTCTAGCACATCTTCAGCTACTAACCTGTCAATTTCTTGCAAAACCCTATCCTTAATAGCGAAAGCAATAGGTCTACATTTCAAAAATCTAGGTTGTGCATCAGGTTTCAAAGGAATCGTAACCACTGGTCCGGTATACTTCCCTAGCCCCGGTTCAAATACTTCTTTATATTTATCCAAAACATTATCAACCTGCACGGTCTCCACTCTCATATTTAATATTCCGTTGACGCTAATATTCAACACTGGAAACCAATCTCGACCCAACAAGTTTGGTCCCTCTCCTTTAGCAATCAATACGTTCAACTTCGTATACACACCCTTAAAGGTCACGTCAACTGTCGTTTCCCCGAGTAATACTACTCTACTGTTAGTCCAGGTGGTTAACATAATCTTAGATTCTGTCATCGGTGGCAATTTTCCATTCCAAATAAATTTAGCCGTATTTTCTCTAATTAATGTGAATGCCGACCCTGAATCCACTTCTAAATTCACTAGTCGATTGTTTAACATGACACTCACACTATATGGGGGTACTCTATTTGTCAAATGACAACAGTATTCAGTTCCTTCATATAACCCGTTGAACTGACTAAATTCATTGGACTTACTTTTATCCTGCACTGCTGCGCAGACCTCTGCAATGTGGCCAGTCTTTTTACAAGTGTAACACTTACTCCACCGGAACCTGCAAAAGTTCCCATGCACCTTGCCACATCGCCAGCATTGCCTCCCCTGATCCTTTGGTTTAGCTTTCAATTTATTAACTTCCATCGGCTCTTCTGCCATACTAGGCCCGGGGGAACTGTGTGTCACCGTTACCCCTGGCATAGCCATGAAAATAACCCCTGCATCTGCAACCTCTGCCGCTTGAGCTAACTTAACTGCGTCATCAAAGGTCAACTTTGTTTGCTGCAGAAGTTGTTTCTGTATATTTTTATCCCGTATGCCACATACCAATCTGTCTCGCAGAGTTCGGTCCAAATCAGTGAAATTACAATCTATAGCCAATTTGCGTAGATTAGCAACTTAATCCTTCACCATCTCACCACCCAGTTGACATCTCATGTGAAATTTATATGACTGAACTATTTCATTCTGAGTTGGGCTAAAATGTTCATCTAACACACTTCTAATATTAGTATAGGTTATGTCACTAATATTTATTGGGGCAACTAATGAAACTATTAAATCATACAAATTGTGGCCGCAAACTGATAAGAAGTTCGCTTTTTTCAACTCATCCGTTGTAATACTGTTAGCTACTAAACAGTAATTGAACCTCTCAATATAATTTTTCCAATTGTCTTTGTCCAAACTAAATTCACTGAATTTCACCGACATTGTGTCCCTTTGTACCACACAACACTTTTAAACACTTGAACACTATGTTTATACTATAAAATCCGTAATTATTCTCGTCGCCAGTATGTTATGTTCACCACTTACTGGACTGTAGGTTTTAGACTGAGGGTACCCTTTTATCATCTACCCACATTCTTATATACAACAGAGGAGAAATGGTTAAAATTAAAACAAGATTCCACGCAGACGAACACGCGTAAATATTTCATGATAAAGTGATACCTTTCATGTGTTACGAAAATAAAAGTATTCAATTTAACGTGAAAGCTTCATGTTACAACAATGACATATAAATCGAGGTAGGATTGATAGCCACGATAACTCAGACAATACGGAACAATCAGGTTATGTTCTCGTTATACAATACAATTCAATATACTTTATTGAATACCACACATAATTACAATACGAGTGATAAGAATTCAAATAGATTATTTTTTATT
This sequence comes from Aethes cnicana, assembly GCA_963971205.1. Lineage (NCBI taxonomy): Eukaryota > Metazoa > Arthropoda > Insecta > Lepidoptera > Tortricidae > Aethes > Aethes cnicana. The sequence goes on from OZ020284.1 coordinate 12,669,339, forward strand.
ACGAATGGGCTTGCGTTTCACACCTGAAAGTAATGATAGGGTCTAAGGTGGAACACGCTTACCCAGAAGATTCCTCTTCACTCTAGACTTGAATACACCAAGATTATAAGAACTGAGAAACACAAACGCAGGGAGGGAATTAAAGTTTAGCAGTGCGAACAAGTAAAGATTTAGCGCATCGCTTTGTTCGACTCATGGGGAACTCAACCACATGAGGATGGAAACCCTCCCGTCGTCTAGAAGTCCGATGATAAAAAGTAGATGGTGGTATAAGATCGTGAAGTTCCTGAGCGGGGAGAGTCAGTCGGAATCTAAATATATAAAACTCAAAGGTGACTGACTGACTGACTGACTGATATAGTGATCGATCAACGCACAGCCCAAACCACTGGACGGATCGGGCTGAAATTTGGCATGCAGGTAGATGTTATGACGTAGGCATCCGCTAAGAAAGGATTTTGCAAAATTCCCACGGGAACGGGAAAAAAAGGGATTTTTACATTTTAATGTTTAAGCGCGTACGAAGTCGCGGGAAACATCGTAGAGATCTCAAATTTGGCATGCAGGTTCCTTAGGGAGCGTAGGAGAGCACTAAGAAAGGACTTCCCGAAATTCCCACGGGAACGGGAAAAAATTTTTTTTTTTACATTTTAAGGCGCGTACGTAGTCGCGGGGATCATCGTAGAGAGCTGAAATTTGGCATGCAGGTTTCTTGGGGAGCGTAGGGGAGTACTAAGAAAGGACTTCCCGAAATTCCTACGGGAACGGGAAAAAATGGGTTTATTACATTTTAAGGCGCGTACGTAGTCGCGGGGATCATCGTAGAGAGATGAAATTTGCCATGCAGGTTCCTTGGGAAGCGCAGGGGAGCACTATGAAAGGATTTCCCGATATTCCCACGGGAACGGGAAAAACGGGATTTTTACATTTTAATGTTTAGGCGCGTACGAAGTCACGGGAAACAGCTATCTATCTATCTAAATATATAAAAGAAGAAACTGACTGACTGACTGATTGACTGACTGACTGACTGACTGACTGACTGACATATCAACGTAGAGCCGAAACTACTGGTCGTAGAGAGCTGAAATTTGGCATGCAGGTTCCTTGGGGAGCGTAGGGGAGGACTAAGAAAGGACTTCCCGAAATTCCCACGGGGACGGGAAAAAATGTTTTTTTTACAATTTAAGGCGCGTACGTAGTCGCGGGGATCATCGTAGAGAGCTGAAATTTGGCATGCAGGTTCCTTGGGGAGCGTAGGGGAGCACTAAGAAAGGACTTCCCGAAATTCCTACAGGAACGGGATAAAATGGGTTTATTACAATTTAAGACGCGTACGTAGTCGCGGGGATCATCGTAGAAAGCTGAAATTTGGCATGCAGGTTCCTTGGGGAGCGTAGGGGAGTACTAAGAAAGGACTTCCCGAAATTCCTACGGGAACGGGAAAAAATGGGTTTATTACATTTTAAGGCGCGTACGTAGTCGCGGGGATCATCGTAGAGAGATGAAATTTCGCATGCAGGTTCCTTGGGGAGCGCAGGGGAGCACTAAGAAAGGACTTCCCGAAATTTCTACGGGAACGGGATAAAATGGGTTTATTACATTTTAAGACGCGTACGTAGTCGCGGGGATCATCGTAGAGAGATGAAATTTGGCATGCAGGTTCCTTGGGGAGCGTAGGGGAGCACTAAGAAAGGATTTCCCGATATTCCCACGGGAACGGGAAAAATAGGATTTTTACATTTTAATGTTTAGGCGCGTACGAAGTCGCGGGAAACAGCTATCTATCTATCTTCTATCTAAATATATAAAAGAAGAAACTGACTGACTGACTGACATATCAACGCAGAGCCGAAACTACTGGTCGTATAGGTAGAGAGCTGAAATTTCGCATGCAGGTTCCTTGGGGAGCGTAGGGGAGCACTAAGAAAAGATTTCCCGAAATTCCCACGGGAACGGGAAAAAAAGGATTTTTACATTTTAATGTTTAGGCGTGTATGAAGTCGCGGGGATCGTCGTAGAGAGATGAAATTTGGCATGCAGGTTCCTTGGGGAGCGTAGGGGAGCACTAAGACAGGATTTCCCGATATTCCCACGGGAACGGGAAAAATATGATTTTTACATTTTAATGTTTAGGCGCGTAAGAAGTCGCGGGAAACAGCTATCTATCTATCTTCTATCTAAATATATAAAAGAAGAAACTGACTGACTGACATATCAACGCAGAGCCGAAACTACTGATCGTAGAGAGCTGAAATTTGGTATGCAGGTTCCTTGGGGAGCGTAGGGAAGGACTAAGAAAGGATTTCCCGAAATTCCCACGGGAACGGGAAAAAAAAGGATTTTTACATTTTAATGTTTAGGCGCGTACGAAGTCGCGGGGATCATCGTAGAGAGATGAAATTTGGCATGCAGGTTCCTTGGGGAGCGTAGGGGAGCACTATGAAAGGATTTCCCGATATTCCCACGGGAACGGGAAAAATGGTGTAAAAAGGAAATGATTGATGAGTTCACTAAAACATTGTTTAAACCAGTCTGCTATTACCTAAATAATAAATTTTGGCACTAAACTATTTATTCATAAGAGATTAATGAAATGAAAAAAAAGGAAAAATCTATACATATAATAAATAATAATTCTGTAGAAGAAGTCGCCGCTGAAAATTGAAAATTAAAAGAAACTATCAAATCAAAGGGACTATATGAACGATACTGAACACAAAATAACGATTTTTAGAAAAAAATACTGTATGTATGTATGTCCGGATTTAACTCGAAAACTACTGGACGGATTGAAACAAAATTTGGTATGGGGATAGTTTATAACACTGGTCAACATATAGGCTACTTTTTATCCCGAGAAAATGCATAGTTCTCGCGGGAAGGCTATTAACAAATTCCACGCGGACGAAGTCGCGGGCAGAAGCTATTAATATTATAAATGCGAAAGTAAGTCTGTCTGTCTGTTATCTATTCACGCTTCAATCGCTGTACTGATTGAGATGAAATTCGGCATAAAGATAGTTGGGGAGCCTGGAAAGGACATAGGCTACTTTTCATCCCGAAAAACGCATAGTTCCCGCGGGAACGCGATAACAGAATTCCACGCGGACGAAGTCGCGGGCAGAAGCTAGTCTAAATATATAAAACTCAAAGGTGACTGACTGACTGAGTGACTGACTGACTGACTGATATAGTGATCGATCAACGCACAGCCCAAACCACTGGACGGATCGGGCTGAAATTTTGCATGCAGGTAGATGTTATGACGTAGGCATCCGCTAAGAAAGGATTTTGCAAAATTCCCACGGGAACGGGAAAAAAAGGGATTTTTACATTTTAATGTTTAGGCGCGTACGAAGTCGCGGGAAACATCGTAGAGATCTGAAATTTGGCATGCAGGTTCCTTGGGGAGCGTAGGGGAGCACTAAGAAACGACTGCCCAAAATTCCCACGGGAACGGGAAAAAATGGTTTTTTTTTACATTTTAAGGCGCGTACGTAGTCGCGGGGATCATCGTAGAGAGCTGAAATTTAGCATGCAGATTCCTTGGGGAGCGTAGGGAAACACTAAGAAAGGACTTCCCGAAATTCCCACGGGAACGGGAAAAAATGGGTTTATTACATTTTAAAACCCGTACGTAGTCGCGGGGATCATCGTAGAGAGATGAAATTTGGCATGCAGATTCCTTGGGGAGCGCAGGGGAGCACTATGAAAGGATTTCCCGATATTCCCACGGGAACGGGAAAAATGGGATTTTTACATTTTAATGCTTAGGCGCGTACGAAGTCGCGGGAAACAGCTATCTATCTATCTAAATATATAAAAGAAGAAACTGACTGACTGACTGACTGATTGACTGACTGACTGACTGACATATCAACGCAGAGCCAAAACTACTGGTCGTAGAGAGCTGAAATTTGCCATGCAGGTTCCTTGGGGAGCGAAGGGGAGCACTAAGAAAGGACTTCCCGAAATTCCCATGGGAACGGGAAAAAATGTTTTTTTTTCCATTTTAAGGCGCGTACGTAGTCGCGGGGATCATCGTAGAGAGCTGAAATTTGGCATGCAGGTTCCTTGGGGAGCGTAGGGGAGCACTAAGAAAGGACTTCCCAAAATTCCTACGGGACCGGGAAAAAAATGGGTTTATTACATTTTAAGGCGCGTACGTAGTCGCGGGGATCATCGTAGAGAGATGAAATTTGGCATGCAGGTTCCTTGGGGAGCGTAGGGGAGCACTAAGAAAGGATTTCCCGATATTCCCACGGGAACGGGAAAAATGGGATTTTTACATTTTAATGTTTAGGCGCGTACGAAGTCGCGGGACACAGCTTGGCATGCAGGTTCCTTGGGGAGCGTAGGGGAGCACTAAGAAACGATTTCCCGAAATTCCCACGGGAAAGGGAAAAAAGGGATTTTTTCATTTTAATGTTTAGGTGCGTACGAAGTCGCGGGGATCATCGTAGAGAGATTAAATTTGGCATGCAGGTTCCTTGGAGAGCGTAGGGGAGCACTATGAAAAGATTTCCCGATATTCCCACGGGAACGGAAAAAATGGGATTTTTACATTTTAATGTTTAGGCGCGTACGAAGTCGCGGGAAACAGCTATCTATCTATCTAAATATATAAAAGAAGAAACTGACTGACTGACTGACTGACATATCAACGCAGAGCCGAAAATACTGGTCGTAGAGAGATGAAATTTGGCATACAGGTTCCTTGGGGAGCGTAGGGGAGCACTAAGAAAGGATTTCGCGAAATTCTCACGGGAACGGGGAAAAAAGGGAATTTTACATTTAAATTTTTAGGCGCGTACGAAGTCGCGGGAAACATAGTAAGGATCTGAAATTTGGCATGCTGGTTCCTTGGGGAGCGTAGGGGAGCACTAATAAAGGACTTCCCGAAATTCCCACGGGAACGAGAAAAAATCTGTTTTTTACATTTTAATGTTTAGGTCGCGGGGATCACCGTAGAGAGCTGAAGTTTGGCATGCAGGTTCCTTGGGGAGCGTAGGGGAGCACTAAGAAAGGATTTCCCGATATTCCCACGGGAACGGGAAAAATTAAATTATAATCCTAGATTCCAAACACTTTCAAGAAACACGTTATGCAGATTACCTACTGTTAGTTTACCTGCCTATTGTCCAGTAAAAAGGAAATGATTGATGAGTTCCCTAAAACATTCTTTAAACCAGTCTGATATTACCTAAATAATGAATTTTGGCACTAAACTATTTATTCATAAGAGATTAATGAATTCGAGAAAAAAAAGGAAAAATCTATACATATAATAAATAATAATTCTGTAGAAGTCGCGGCTGAAAATTGAAAATTAAAAGAAACTATCAAGTCAAAGGGACTATATGAACGATACTGAACACAAAATAACGATTTTTAGAAAAAAATACTGTATGTATGTATGTATGTATGTCCGGATTTAACTCGAAAACTACTGGACGGATTGAAACAAAATTTGGTATGGGGGTAGTTTATAACACTGGTCAACATATAGGCTACTTTTTATCCCGAGGAAATGCATAGTACCCGCGGGAAGGCTATTAACAAATTCCACGCGGACGAAGTCGCGGGCAGAAGCTAGTTATCTATATGCTACTTACCTGGCCACTCGGAAGCAGGTCAAGCCTCGTAGGGTAAAAATAGGAACGGGATCGTTTGCCCTTAAGGGCATACATGTATTGATCCTTGTACGTTCACGCTCTGCAGCTCAGCTGGGGTAAACAGAAACTTGATACTAATTACTACATAGTGTTAATTAGTTTGTGGAGTCGTTTGAAGACAAATTAATCATAATCAGGTGCGGCGCACTCTTTGATTTCTTCGCGCTCGATACAAGTACACGCCCTGCTGTATGTATGTCTGTATTGTTCCTTGAATGTGTGGTGTTCAGTAAAATTTATTGTATTGTAAAAAAAGGCGTGGTGGCCTAGTGGTTCGACCTACCGCCTCTCGTGCCGAGGGTCGGGGGTTCGATTCCGGCTCGTACCTCTAAGTTTACTTACCGTGCGAAATTCAATTGTTTACCATGAGCTTTTCAGTGAAGGAAAACATCGCGAGGAAACCTGCACGCATCTACGAAGTCATTCAAAGATGTGTGTGAGGTCTCCAATCCGCACTGGGCCCGCGTGGGGACTATAGCCCAAACCCTCTCATGATGAGAGGAGGCCTGTGCCCAGCAGTGGGACGCAAATAGGCTGTAGTAGTAGTAGTATTGTATAGTATACAGAGCGATACCTGAGCGGCCCTCAAAGTTAACTTTATCGTATTTGCGTAATAGAATATTTCCGAGGGATGAAATGGGAATATTCAATTATAGAAACCCTTGAAAGCCTTTTAAATTGCGGAATATTTCCGAGTAAATGATACCGCGCTGATTCCATCTGCCTATTTACGCAAATCGATTTTACAGGTCGATCTTGTAGCATTTTGTGGAGACTTTTTATTTATTTTATGGTTCAGGCTCTTGAAGTTGTAAATAAAAACTATTTCTGTATCATTATTGTCTGATGTGTGTTTATAAAATGCACGTTATACTCGCACGTGTGTTCGAGATATCAACCCTTTTTTTTTGGGAAATGCATTTACGCATACCATTATCTGGGACTCGCCGGCCAGAGTGGCCGGAATTCGAAATATCAACCCTGGCCTGACCGCCTCATGCCAAATCACTGCAACCTACGACTTTATAATCATAGATACCTAAGTTTAACCCATTAAAATGTGAACTGGAATTTGAGAAAAACTCGTTAACACATCTGAGAGGATTGGAAAACAGGTTCTGACGTCGAAACGGCATTCTTCTGACGTAGAAATGTGAGATAAAAATCTATTAAAAGTACAACTACATTCTTCAACATCATGGCTTATACAAACATTTTGTAGATAATATAGATTAGATAGGTATCTGAGCATCCAAAAACTGAGGTAATTATAATACGTGTTGCTGCTTCTGACCAAAAAACAAGATCGTACTATTGAATCTTTTTAAAGGTACCAATGATAAAGGGTGAAAATAGGAAATGTCTAACGCCCGGTTCCTATATCCAAACAACGCCTCGTTTTGCCTACGGACGGTTAAAATTTGACATATTCTCTATGGAACAAATGTCAAAAAATCAACCGTCCGTAGGCAAAACGAGGCGTTTCGTGGATATAGGAACCGGGCCTATATAGATAGGTACTTTCAACTGAGCATTACTGAACTCAATCTAGTAAAAGATTCAAAACGAAGTTGACAAATACTTTACCTAACTTCCCTTTTATTTCGCATCGGCAAAGTGACAAAGCCTCCATTTTGTAAATTAAGAAGCTCTGGTAACTTTTAATGGAATGAACTGCTGCATGGCCAATCCAATTACAGTTTTACCTTAAGTGAACATTGCGGGCGAAATTTGTAGGTAAATATTACCTAAGTATAAGCAGCAGGAATTAATGTATCCAATACTGTTAGTTCCTATAAATGAGGTATAGACAATGGGACACTGTTGTTCATCGCAAAACAGCCTAAATAAACCAAAGACGGTGTCAAAGAGCAAGGACCAAGAACCCCAAACCTCAAGGAAACATATTCACGACCCATTGTTAGGTAGGCTTGCATCCATCAGAAAATGTCTGGGCTGTAGTCCCTAAGTGATTCTAGTGCGGATTGGGGATTTCACACATATCATTGAATGACTTCGCGTAATGTAGGCATGTAGGATTAGTCACGGTGTTAAGCTGGACCAAAAACTTCAGTGGCAATAATTTTATGGTTAGCAAACAAGCAGACAAGTTGCCTGATGGTAAGCGGTCACTGCGGCCCATGGACATAAGACGAAGAATTACGAAAGCACCAACTCGGAAGACTTTTAGAATTAGAGTTCGCAAAATGTGACTGAATCAAATCAGTATATCTTTATATTCTCTGTGTATCGGAAGGACCAACCTTGACTGATGGAATGGGGGACAAAATGGAGTCCTCCCTAATCTCCGCGCAGGAAGTCGAGATGATGCCAACTTCCCGTCCAGAAGGGTAGGAAGCTATAATACAGATACAGCTGAGGAAGGAAGCGAATGTATACGAGAGAGTATATGATCCTATTTTTACCAACCCGACTACGGCAAAGCTGAAAGAAGTGTTCTGATTTTAGCACTCTATGTGTAAAGTGAAATTTTATTGATAACAAATGTTACAAATCATAGGATATCACTACCTTAAAGTATATAATTTAAATTAAGTGATACCTAAAGCGCGAGGACAATAATAATAATTATTATTGATTAATTAACAAAATTTACAATATAAATTACCACAGTGCTACAAAGCATGTACATGTTATGTTGTGTTACATCCTAGTGCTTAATCTAATGACCCAATTTTGACAGAAGAGGCGTACAGAAAGATATATACTTAGGGTTCATTTCGTACAAAAAAACAACATGGCGGATTTTAATAGTCTATAAGTGCACCAATGTGGACAAGGAGGGTTTCACTACGGTGTTGAGGAAGCGCAAGCCGCGCAAGAGCCAAGGTGGTACTGCAGAACCGGTTGGTTCTGGTCTGCACGTTGCCACACCGAGCAAGGCGCTATATGTTTCGCGCCTGCATTACTCCGCCACGGCTGATGATTTGGTGGAGTATGTTCGCCAGAAGACCGGCTTCTCCCTGAGGGTGTTCCCGCTGCGTTCGCGCCACTACGTGCACTTCAGCTCTTTTGTGGTGCGCGTGCCGCGGCCGCTGCTGGAGAACATCGAGAGTGCTGACTTCTGGCCTAAGGGTGTCGTGTTTCGACGGTTCCGGGGCAACCTACCGAATCCTACACCGGAGATGACGACGCAGCGGAGCCACGCCGTTTCGTCGCCTAAATAGTTTTAATTTGGTTTCATGACACATTGGCGTTAGCTGTAAGGTCATGTTAAACTTTTATAAATAAATAAATAAATAAATAAATAAATAACAATAAGAATAAGAATAAGAAAATTTATTTAAGAACATTAAGCTCCATATAAATTGTTTAGTAAACATACTTAAAAATGGTTAGTAAACAGTACATAAGAAAGCTTAAAAAGTATTTAACATGCAAGGATATCCATCTGGCCACCAATGAGCCATCCCAGCGGTGGGCAAATAGTTGGGTTTTAATTTTCAACTTTTTCAGTCGTTGTATCTCTATTTGTACTTATCCTATAATGTTGTTGTGGATAATTTAATTTTACCTATATCTCGTATGAGAATAACGGGTAGCTATAGTGTTAGATATGTGCATAACGCATTCACTGCCACCGACGCATATGTGCGTTTTGCTGACTTTCCCGCAGTGCCTTGAACGCACATGTACGTTGCAGTGTTCCCTTAATGACAGATGTGGCACCTGACGAAAGTTCGTAAAACAGAAGTGGCAGTGAATGCCTTAAAGGAGTTACGGGATGTCTACTTTAAACTGGTGGAAACTTTGTGTCCAATTCCAATTCATCACTATTGCATCCCTTTTCAGTTCACTAACTAGACCATAAATTAGAGGAAAACACACTCTGTCCCTTTCACCCACATTGGGCTCATATTAAGATCGTAATCGAGCTCGATATTGATAGAAGTTTGTTATTTAATCAAGCTTTGGTAATTAAGGAAGTCATTGTGAAGCCTTAATCGATTTGAGGTTTACATTGAATCTTGAAATTAGGAATATTAAGCACGATTCATTAAACTTACTAAGTTTATTACTTTGGGAAAGTAAAGATTAGCTTCATCAGCGTTGAATTCGGTTATCGCGTTCTCAGGGGACTATGCGTACTTCCGGGATGAAAAGAAAACCTTTTGTCCTTACCCTGGACTCCAACTATCTCGATGTCAAATTTGTGAAGAGGCAGACAGACAGACAAACTTAGTTACTTTCGCATTTACAATATTAGTATGCATTTAATGATTATTTTAGAAAACTTTTCGGTCGTAGTGTTCAAAAGCCGTGGTGGCCTAGTGGTTCGACCTACGGCCTCTCATGCAGAGGGACGGGGGTTAGATTCCGGCTCGCCTATCTAAGTTTACTTATGTGCGAAATTCAATTTGAATTTACCATTGAGATTTTCGGTGAAGGAAAACATCGTGAGGAAACCTGCACGCATCTGCGAACTAATTCAAAGATGTGTGTGTAAGTCCCCAATCCGCACTGGGCCCGCGTGGGGACTATAGCCCAAACCCCCTCGTGATGAGAGCAGGCTCATGCCCAGCAGTGGAACGCAAATAGGCTGTAGAAGTAGTTCAAAATTCGTTTTATAGTGTAGAGGCAACAGACAAACAAATAGACAGAGTTACTTTCGCATTTATCATATTATAGTATGGATTTTAATATTTCCTTTTAGTGAAGAATTCATTGCCAAAACACAACCGCTAAAGGTAACCCCGTTCTACCCAGCTTACGTAGGGTTAACTACGATGTTTACGGCGAAAGGGATTACCTACAGCGCAGGGTTAAGCCCCCGGGTTAAAACACAATGAGTGCTACGAATGTGCACGTAATTGTCAGTACGTTTACAAAAGCAGGATTCTGTTTCTTAAAAGGTATTATCTGAATACTAGCTTCTTCCCGCATTCCTGCAGGAACTATGCATTTTTTCGGGATAAAAAGTAGCCTATATGTTGACCAGTGCTATCAACTACCCGCATACCAAATTTTGTTGCAATCCGTCCAGTAGTTTTCGAGTTAAATCCGGACATACATACATACAGACAAATTTTCTAAAAAACGTTATTTTGCGTATCGTTTATACGTAATTATAGTCCCCTCGACTTGATAGTTTCTTTTAATTTTTAAGTTTCAGAACGACTTCTTCTACAGACTTATTCTCTCTTACTCCTTAATTTTATCCTGCATGGCAAGTCAATAAATAACCTTTCTTCTGCATGTGCCTCTCCAAATATCAACAATTGACAGTCAGCTACCAGTCTGCTCCTGGTTTAATAGCTGAATTGTTGTCGCGAAACCAATCTCGAAGGTTCCTCAACAAGATTTTATGCTTCCACATTAACAAGTATTCAATGAAAATGTCTATTTTCTTAGCATTGTGTAGAGTGACGCCTACACTTCTTACATAATAAACATGTCATCCACGTAGATTTTATTTGCATAAATTATCTCAACATGGGAAGAAAACATGTTTAAAACGAATTTTTACAAAAGCAACCATGCCAAGACATATTTATTGAAGATAAAAATTGATTGTCTGGTTTATATTTAGTAAGGTATTTCTTATAACGCAACTCAATACCTACGTATATAATAAGGATCGCAACAAACGATAGTATACTTTAACCTATCGTTATTCCTAACAATGATACTTCATCTTAATAATCAAAATTCATCTCTTAATCTGATCTGATGATCATTACAGACGTGACGAGCTTCTATTTTGTTTACTTTACGAACAATACACTAGAAGAAAATATATTTTTTCTTCCAAGTCGTATCAGCTCACGCAACGAGAAAGTCGTGTGTGTCCGGTAAATAATCGTATACATTTAGTACCAATAAAGGCCTAATCTGGACTAAATGGGGGTTTACGACTACCCCCGCTTTCGCAATTACGGAATAGGGTGTTGTTACGGCTACCTTTAACCTATTTTAAATAGACGTAGATATGCGGTGAGCGGTGAGCAATTTAGGAGATGATAGAGAATCAGGTTACTACAATGATTCTCTAATCTGGTTACAAGTAGATGATTATTAGGGCAACTGAAATCATAACCAGCGAATGTCCTTGTACAAAGAGACATTTATTTATTTATTTATTTAAACTTTATTGCACATAAAGAAAACTTAGTGTACAAAAGGCGGACTTAATGCCTTGAGGCATTCTCTACCAGTCAACCTTTAGGCAAAGCAGAAAATGGTTAGGGGCGGTGCCAAAAAAAACAAAATTACTGAATATACTTAGACACTAGCAAAGAACAAATATACTTACATTAAATAAACATACTTAAACTTAATACATCTACATATACTTACATAAATAAGACATACAAATAAATAAATAATATATATATGTAAAGAAATTAATTGAATTTCTTTAATATTATTTTCCCGCGTGTCGGTAAAACAGTAGCTTTACTATGACTTTTGTAATGGCGTCCAATATTGTCGATAAAACAGGTCGACGGGTTTTTAATTGTCAAACTAGAATGTCATTATAATTTAGGAGATTTCATATCAAAGTTTAAAAGGGAATTGACGATTTAAATAATAAACTTTAAATGTCGTTTCTTTGTTTCCAGGTAGGATAGTTATTAAGATTTAGATTATCAATGTAATTTAGTATTTTAATAAATAAATAAAATATCTTTGTTTCCAGAGCAACACAAAATTGTTTGTTTGAAAAATCTAGAATTCCTGAAATTTAAAAGAAATTGTCTTATATATATATATATACATGTACGAGCAATGATGATACAAAAAAAAAAATAATCGGTGATGAAAGATAAGGACAAAAGAAATAAAACCTAAGGAATTTGCTTAGTGCGATATTTACGCAGTCTACATTCCCTTTGACATTTCCTTTTGGAAAATAGATCTCTAGGCGGCGCTTTTTATAAGCATCACCAAAAGCAACAACAATACGTTGCCAGAGTTAAAAATGCAAATATATTGTAGCGAAGGTAAAGAAATCGAAGCAAGTAGCACGACCGTGGTATTTGAGTGGCCATGGTGATTTTTTTATTCCTAAAGACAAACATATGGCGGCCTATCTCTAATGGCGTGTAGCAGTTTAGGATAGGACATATTATTCGGCCGTCTGTATTAATCCACTTAGCGATCTATTGTTCTGCGTAAACAATTACTGGTTAATGGGTACTCAAACAGGCTTATCTATCGTGAATACTTATAGCACTACCTAGCGAATGTATTATTAAATTTATACCTATATTTCACTGCTTATGCTGGCTATTTGAACATGCAATTGGTCTCATCGTTCAAAAGTAAAGTACTTACTTTAATACCTTTAATAAAAACCCTCTCAAGTCCTGTGGTCGGCTTCCTTCCCTTAACGCGTCTGAACCGTTTTATGCCTGATGTATTGGCCTCATTCTCAGCAAGCGGCTGGTAAAACGTACAACTAACTCCATCCCCAACTAATAATTCCGTAAGCTGTCACGATATCTTTGCCAGCGACAACAGAAAATGTAAGTTTGTAAACGGCGTTGAGAGTGTTTTCTTTTACAAGATTTTATTTAGTTTCACCTGTCCCGATGTTTGTGTATTTGCTTGTTAGTCTGTAAATTTTCTTTCCTTCCTTTCCCAGTTACCGATTCAGCTGAAATTTTTCATGCATCATGTGTAAATCGGACGACAAATTGACAATGTTAAATTATTACAATGTGGAGCTGATCTGATGATGAAATCGGAAGGTGACTCCATCGAGTTTGGACTCGTTTGATCCGTCTTGACGAGTAATACTTTAATAAAAACTTTTTTATTATAGTTTGTTTTTTTAATTAAATGGCGACCTTTAGCTAGTTAATGTCATTTTTGTTTGTTCTGAATTTTGTTTGAGATGTTCTTTATTGGATACCTTTACATAGATCGAAAATATAGGTACTTATAATGATGATATAATTATGATTCAAGAGTATAATTATGAACGTTATTTTATTTTTATTGTCATGGCGTTTATGATAAATTGTTCTTTAAAAAAGTTCTTCAGTATAACAAAATTTAACATGAGCTTGCATCGCGAAAGTTCAAGACATTCTAAGTTTCTAACCGACCTTTCATAACTCACCCCCTAACACTTACGCAGTACTGGATACAAATGCCCCATATCTAGGTTAAAATGAAACCTATGGAGTAAGTTAAAATGAAACCTACGTAGTTAATCGAATAAAATGAAACTACCTAGTTATCGAAAGTAATCGAGTCGCTAAAGAGCTTTCAAATGGTAATTGCAGTCGAGGCGGTCTGCAAGCTCTTATATTGCAACATTGCAAGTTAATGGTTCAGCCCCTTTTCTCCTCGAATGAAAGGGTAATATTTATTGCATGGACTTCATTGTTGGGTTTCTACGACTTTGAAAGTCAACACAAATATGTAAGTACCCACATACCTATCTTTAAAACAGGAGGTTTTCTACCCGAGGCGTGCGAGGATGCGTTACGAGGGATGTGTTTGTCATGAACCAATAGAAACACTTCATTTACTTACAGCGGAGCGAGTATAGGTAAATGAAGTGTTTCTATTGGTTCATGACAAACACCTTCTCACTCCTTCACATTATTTAACTTCATTTCATCATCGTCATTTTATTTACATCATTCAACTATTTCACTAGCGACCTGCCGATCGTTATGTATGTTAAAAGGGACTTCACATCTAGATTCGCCAACGCAAGGTAAAAGTACAAATTGTGACTTACTTTATAAACATACAAATGCCAGTCTTCTCCATGGCCCTCGAGATGCCCTTCCACGAGGCCAGCATCGAATATTTCTGCTTGGCCGTGAGCGGCAATCGCGGGTCGGTCGTCGGCGCCGGCCCGTCCGCCAGCGCCGGCGCAGCCGCCGCCCCGCGCCGCTCCGACGCCGCCAACTTCCCTAGCTGACACCCCA